>KL286011.1:28821-40074 GCA_000699545.1 Podiceps cristatus
CCATCACATCTTCCTTCAGCTCACTCACACACTGACTATTTGCTAGTAAGAATGAAGACAACTCATCCCACCACCAGTACAAGGCTGGTAAAACACAAGGCATCTCCTCAAGCAGTAGTCAAAAGCACACTCAGAGTTGAAAATTTCAGTGACTAGTTTTTGCTATGGTTATCTTAAATTGTTTGTTTTGGAGTAAAGCGACTTGTTTAAAACTTAGCCAGCCAGCAGAGCAAACATTTGCCCCAAAGGAGTCTCATTTGCCCAACAGATTTAATTTTTAAGTACATTTCATCAGTACAATAATACATTAATAAAATTCATGGGTACATGGGTGTTTAAGGCTATGTGTTTCATCTACTTCCCTTCTCAAACAGAACAAGCAAAAGCATACATCACCTCAAGAAATTTGAGAAATTAAGTTTAAAAAAAAATAAAAAGAAAAAAAGAAAAATATCACACAACACACATAAACCCCTCCTCCAGAAACTGGGGTAAATTCTTGGGGTTTGGTTTGTTGTTTGTTTGTAGGGGTTTTTTTGTGGCTTTTTTTTGTTTTTGGGGTGGGGGGTGGTCATTTTTGGTGGTGGTGATGTGTTGTTAGGTTTTTTGTTTTGTTGGAGTTTTTTGTTTGTTGTTTTGTTGTGTGTTTGTTTTTTGGTTTTGTTTTGTTTTTTAAATAACCCTTACTACTTCCTGTGTCCACCAATGAATTTGCTATTGCAGTGAAATCATGCACTGTTCCCAGTGGGTGCATTTTCTAAACAATTGACATTCAACAATAGATAACATTGAAGCATTGGTAGCTCCAGAGAATGACATACAATTATGTAAAGCTTTGAACAAAGGCATTCACAGAGGTCTCAGGAAATGGATTTTCATATGACTAGTCATCACAATACGTATTATGATGAATGCTGCAGGCACAGAGTTTTTAATTACTTTGATTCCTTGCAGTAATTCTACTTCCCCACTCTAAATGTACTAAAATACATCATGAACCAACAACAAAAAAAGGGGAAAACACCAAGTTATCTTCTCAGTTATTTTTACAGATCTCTTATCTACATACTCCAAGGGGACTGAAATGGAGCCTTCTGAGTGTATCATGTCAAAGTGAGACAATGCTAAGTCTGGGCATTTTTCATAAATTTGATATTCTTCCTTGCAGTATTCAACACCTTTCACTTGAAAGAACACCCAAGAAAGTATTGTTATGACTTCACTGAAGTACTTCTTCCACTACCAGTTGAGCCATTTTATTTTTTTTTCCCCTCCTTGGCTAAATGCACACCCTTTATCTATTTAACACTGTACTGAGATAGTTTTAAAAAAGCCTAAAACTGGATGAAGTAGTCACTCGCATTTGCAAACACACCGTGCTGTTTTTATTTTTAAAAGCCATTTCTAATCTTAAAAAATAGTTCCTTTTAGACTAAGATAACATTCTTCTGGATGCTTTTGACTGAAGTGACATTATGAAGTCTTCCCAAGAAGAGTTTTGGAGTACGCTTTCATGTTGCAAGTACCCAGTGAGTTTAAACTAGCTCATTAGCTCCAGACAACAAGACAGACAGGACAGCAAAGCCCTCAGCAACGGATGGCAACACCCAGTGAATACTGGGGCATTTTGTTCACAGAGCTTAGTGCTCCTATGTCGGTATTTCTAGCTGAGCTTGAATTAGCTAGCTGCTTCAGCCAACTGAATTCATACAAGTTGTCACCAAAGCAGTTCAAACGAATGTTCATTGAAAATTCTACCATTGAAATATCATTCTTGAGGAAATTTTGAAATTTGAAAATTTTAGGTAAACTGGTTTGACCTTACTGATTTTAGAAATGAAAGAAACATAAGCCACAATTGTGGACAACATTTAATGCTGAATTAGTAATGAAAGGTTACTCTTCCTACTGAAAATGATTTGTGAAATACATGGAGAAACAAAACAACAAGGAGATTTTAAAGTGCATTTGTAATAATCTCCTCAGTTTGGGTTCTTTATATGATCGACCTGTTCCAAATGTTAGATTGTTATGCTTAATTATCCAGGGATTTCAATGCTTTACTGAACCATAACTAAAGTAACACTAAAAACTCCATAGCTGCTGAGAAATCCTAATTTGAATTCATTTAAGGAATGATCTTCCTTCAGGATAGTTATTTCTCCATTCCCCATACAAACTATCAACATATTTTGAAGAAATTTTTAATCCTATAAACTGTTTTTCAACGTGTTTCTCAAAATGTCTTAGATCACACCTTATATAATAGCAGTTCTCTGCTGGAAGGAGGAGAAAGACCCAAACGACTAGTTAGAGTACCTTCATTAAAAAGCTCCCTTCCTTTTATAAACAGTACCTTGGATGTAAGGTCTCGGTGGAAAATGCCTTTGTAGTGAAGATAACTGATTCCCATAGCTATGTCATGTGCCAGTTTCACCCTCACTGTCCAGGGCAGATGTTGGTTACTGTCTAATAGCTGTTCCAGGTTACCACAGTTGATGTACTGAAAAGACAAAGCAACATTTGTAATTAATTATTTAACTTCATATATTGTCAGGAATGTAAAATTCATCATTACACAAGTGTCCTCAGATCAGCTACACATTAAAAACATATATTTTTTCTTCCCCCATAAGGGCTATGCAAGCACAAAAGTTTGCAGATCAAGAAAGGCTGGGAATGTCTCCCTTCACTACCTATACCAATGCATTTATGTTAAAGATGTATGCAACAGTTACCACTGCATTAACTACACTATTTAAATAGACCCTTCAGACACCTACAATGGAATACCATCCTCTCATTTCTGCATGAGGAAAATAAGGGCAAAACCAATGAAGAACTGGCTGTAAGGCAGAATAAGTCAACAAAGAGAGGGCGAAGTATCCAAGTGTAGGTCATGGAGTCTGATCAAGTTCCCAGATATCAATTGCCTAAACTGAAGCAGCATCAAAGAAAAATATTACATGTTGCTGTAAAATACACTTTTTCATTACTGTATCTACAAGTCCTCTGATTCTCACTGTGTTCAGTACTAGATCAACCCCATGAAATAGCAGCCCTCATTAGAAGGAACCTACATTAAGTATAAAGATAAATGCTACAAGAGACAGTGAAACAAAGTGACACCCAAATGATGTTAAGTAATATAACCCAGGGTATGAAATAGTAGCCCTCATTAGAAGGAACCTACGTTAAGTATAAGATAAATGCTACAAGAGACAGTGAAACAAAGTGACACCCAAATGATGTTAAGTAATATAACCCAGGGTTAAGACATGGTGGCTCCACTGCTTCTCAAATAATCATTACAGCAACTCTGGGCTTATGCTTTATGTATAGATCCTTTATACCACAACAGCAGCTACACCATGTTCGAGTAGCTTCTAGTTTCACTCCCAGACCCAGTCCCCTCACCGGCGACAAAGCAAAAAGACCAGCTCACTCTGGAAGGAAAAGCTGGCAGCAATGCAGTGACTTCTCACAAGAAAATACAAGCGAAGCAGACAGGATAATTTTCTCCCAAGCCTAATCCAAGCACGTACACTGCGGCAGGCTGCACCAACTTTGCTCCTCTGTGCCAGACAGCTCTCGAACACTGTCTCAAGAGGCTTTGCACTTTCCTATGTCATCCACCCAGACAAAACATGTGCCACCATTATCATGTTAAAATAAAAAAATCATAATTGCAGCTCTTGTTATTTCAGAAACTTTGAACTTGCGTGTATTTTGTTGGGCTTCTTCATGTCTTGGAGCCTGGGGCAGAAGGCAGACATGAGCCACGCACCATGCAGTGGGGAGGTAGCTGATCTCCTCAGGCTACGCTATAGCAAGGAAAGGGCACACATAAACCAGAGTCTACTGGTAAATCCAAAGGTCACAGCTCACCTCCTCGATGGTCTACAAAAAATAACTTCTTCCTTACAGTCCAGCCCTGTCTTTTTCTGAGCTCATCAGTTAATTTTGAAAACGTTTTTCAGCAGATACACAAGTTTCACGGGTAAGTATTTAATGAGGCCAAGTTGTATGGGCAGGTGATGCACAAACCAATTTTAACTGTCACAAAGCTTACCGGGAGAGGGCACCACAAAGCAGCGTGGGGCTCCACTGCACATCCCTCGGGAACTGGGTTCATCCCAGCCCATGCACAGCAGCACATTTCACCAGCAGTGCAGGACGTGACCCTCTCCCACCTCTCTCTTGCAGAAGCTCTGTGGAGTGCATGACAAGCCGGGCAGTATACATGCAGCACATGGACACAGCCAGCACAAAGCATCCTCACCCTCAACATTTGCTTTTCTCCTTTTAAATATAAACCTTCAGCCTGATCACAGTGCTGTGCATCCACCTTTTATCCTTGAGCAACAATCAAGGCAAAGGGTCAGTACAAGAATTAGTTCTTTGCACGCAAATGTTCCTCAAAGATGATTAATTAGCTCCAATCTGGGCGAGATTTTAGGTATCAACTACCTTCTCATATCAAAGGAGGCAATCATACAAAAGGTGTCTGGGTCTACAAAATGCTGCAATATTTAGCAATTTCACATTCCTATGAATACTTCAAGATGCTGTTTCATATATTTTGCATTAGATTAACTGCAGGAGAAAGACTGCAGTAATATACAGGAAAGGATTTCAAAATAGAGCACAGAGAAATAGAATGCTTCCTCGTATTGACTATTTCTAGACCAAACAGGCAAAAAGTATTTGTATTTTACAATTAGGCAAGGAAAGCTCTTGATCTCTAGAGAGTGATGTGACTGACATCTTAAAATGCACTGTCCTGTTTTTAAGTAGTATAATTTTCTATCAAACTGTTCTCTTTTGTGCTGAAATCAAGATAGTTTAATTACTCAGAAATTTGTGCTTAGTGCATATCATTTTGCAAAATAAAATGCCTGCTGGCCCCTCTCCAAAATCAAGGCAAACAGGACTTAACACACCAATGATAAAAATCGAATGTTTAGGACTGCTACAGCCCAGGAACTGCAACTAGGGGGAAGGGAGTTGATCAGATGACTACAGTGGAAACTAGAAATGGCAGGCTGGTTCAAGCCAGAGATCCAAAACAACCTGGCTCTTATGCTAGGAGTTGCTGTGTCAGGAGAGCGGAGCAGCTCTGGGACAGGTTGCTCAGAGGCTATGCAACCTCCATCCTTGGAGATTTTTAAGACTCAACTAGACAGAGCTGCAGCCAACCTGACAATTTTGGAAACAATGCTGCTTTGAGCTGCTCCAACTTTGATCTTTCTTTCTCATTGCTTTTATTTGAACCCCTAAGGGAGCTAGATGACCTTGTAAAGCACTCAAAGAAAAAAAAAACTACCTTACCTCCACCCCCAAAAAAAACCCAACCAAGCCAAAACATTGCGCTTTTTTTTTTTTTAATCACAAGTTGCTAGCATAGTTAAGGAAAAAATGGTGAGAAGATTTCTATATTAACTTCATATATACTCCCAGCCTCCTTGGAACAGTGTGAGCAGCACTTCTCATCCAGTTATGTTCAAATCAGAATATTGACCAACCTGGAACAGAAGACACTAAAGCACCTAGCTCAATAACCCAATTATAAAGTGACCCTTATTAATTATCTCAAGCCATTTCACCTTTCTGACTGGGCAACAACGGACTGTCCATACTTTAATTCATTGGCAAGAGAATGCAAGGGGGAAGGGAATCACTGGCCTGACTTTCTATTTTGGTTAGGGTTAAACTGTGCCATACCATGACACTCCAGAAATGCTAATAAAGAAAACAAGCAGCTCATAAGAGTATTGCCATATGTACTGAAATGTGACAATAGCTAGCTACTATCCTGAGCATGCTTGCGCTTTCCCTTTCAATAAAGTAGCCTACTGATTTGATCCACTGCTGCCATATTAGTTAAGTGCACCTAATACCTATTTCCCCAACATCCTTCCAGTCAAATAGGCTTGCAGGGTCATTCACCCATCATAACTGCAAGGACTGGATTCTAGCAAGGGCTGGGTAAAAACGTACACATACAGAGGACATAGCACACAGAAGGTGCAAGAGCAAGAATCAACCCTGACTCTAGTACATATACAAAAAACACTGGGCCTCTTATCCGGAACTGCCGCCTGGCAAGTGCTCAGACCTCATTTATTAGAGATGCGAGTTCTGGTTTTGGCTATAATTTCTAGTGTACTTCTATGAAGCACAGCAGGCTAATCATCAAGTGAACAACTGAACTAAGATTTTTCCTACAGACATCTTTAAGACTCTAGTTGATCTCAGATTTTAGCTGGCCAGCAGGTAGTATTTGCATGCAGAGTCCTGAATTGTCCCTAAGGCAAGCACCGCAGAGTTCAGTGCTCCCTCAGTGTCACATAAGTAATCCAATTCTTCCGGTCATTCAGGCTGATAATACAAACAGCCAGCCTGATGGCCTATTTTTTCAGAGCCCTTCAACAATGCCTTTTTGGAATAGACACAAAATTCTGTACATTATTTCCTAATTGCCAATGCAGCTGAAAGAAAAATACTTGCAACTGAAAGAAAAATACTCAGTCTCTTGCTAGCACAAACCAGCTCTGTGTAGTAAGAATATCCTAAAGTATAGGATATTGTTATAGGATAGTATGTGCACCTCTCCCAAAGAGAATACTAGATTTTATTTTGTCCCTGAAACATTTCAGTGCTGGTACAGTAAGGCTACAGCACACACATCTCAAAGCATTATTCTACTACAACAACAACAGCCATTGCATAAGCATACAAGAAACTGGAGCAGAGATCTGATCGGGGAACAACAATGAAAGCAAAGGACACTACATTTCATAGAGACCTCACAGCTAAATGGAGCAGTGTTCAGACCTTTTTAAACTCTGTATCATCAGGTTGCAGCAAAAACAGCTACCCATTATTCCTACTGCTAGCTTTTTGTCACGTAACAGGACACCAGCAGTCAGTTCATCTGGTTGCCAGAGTCTGAAAGTAACTGCTTTAGGTTGTTTATTTTTGCATTTACTACAACTCAACATCAGATTAAACACTGCTTTAAAAGACCCTGCCATTTTAGCCCACAAAAAATATTCCTTCCTAAAAAAACCACCCCACTATCTATGGTAAGCACTCATGCTTTTGTTGCTAGAATGAAAGTTCAGCAAAACCACCTTTGTTACACCTCTCCCAAACCTTATGAAGAAAGAGGGCAGTAGCTTTGTTGAAGGACAAGTTACCCAGAAGCTCAGCCAAGCACAGGTGCTTTCTGGATCAAACAGCGTTGAGGCGGCGTCTGACATTATAGCTTAATGTTACGAAATGCAAAAGCAGCAGTATGTAACCCTTTCTCACAGAACAGTCAGGACACAGGGAAGCACACTATTTTAACCTAGGGAGAGCATAATATCACTGCTTCCTTGCAAGACACTTGCAGTCACATTATCAGATTCAAGCTTATGAAGTAAGGAATAGAATGAAATTCAGTGTATAACGGTACTTACACATAGCATTACATAGTTCATTTCAAGAGACTAATACTAACTTCAGCTGTCAGATTTTAGCCTTCAAAATTCAAAGCAAAGGTTTGAACACACTAATACAACAACTAGAAGCTTTTAAAGAAAAGGCACATCAATTCACATGATTCCACCAGTTACTGCTCAAAAACAGACTCCAAATATTGCCAAGTCTGAGGGGAAAGACTGAAGGAAATTGCAAAGAGTTTTCAATGCTACTCTGAAAACCAACGCTGTTTTAATATGTAGGTCTAATACAAATAAGCCACCGGATGCTGCAGACCAACACCAGAAAAGAGTTGGCCTGCTATTTGCTCAGCTTTAAATGTCACTGGTTGCCATTTAAAAAGCAACAAATAACCACAAGATACCCCTATACAATAGCCCAAATGTTGCCAAAGGCAACGCATCAAGTGGACAAGAAAAGTAGGTGTGGAGAGTGCATTTAGGATGACAGACCAAATGAGGTAAGTAAAGAATAAGAGCTCTAGGGACCTAGACAACACTACAAGACAAACACTGAGATAGCAACGAGAGAATATACTGGAGAAACCCAACGAAGAAGGCAGGGATAGAAGCAAGAGGAAAGAAATTAGGATCACGGCTGTAGCATCTTTAGTGTGGAGAAGTAAGAGATGTCAGAGCAAAAGCCAGACTACATAGTTGGGTTCTAAAGGAAGATCTGGAAAGCAAAATGACAACATTGCAGACATCAGTGACAATCGTATTGAAGCGGTGTCAAAAGAGACAGAGCTTGCATATTTGTGTCATTTCTAATACCGGAAGTAAAAAGGTAACTCTCATGCCTAATAAAGGAAAACTGAGATCTTTTCATTCACTCAGCTTTATGCAGGATTTTTTTTTAAAAAAAACGAAGTTTTAAACCACCTATTTCAAGGAGGGCACAACCCAGTCTTCGGTTCTTGTATGTTTAACAGTCATCTGTCACACTCAGCACTCTCTAAGTGACTACTTTGAAGGCTTCTGGCTGCAAGACAACAAGCCAATGTACCCTTCTGCCACAACTGGCATAATTAGCTACAGTGGGAGGACTGGAAAAAAATGTTTTCATTAGCTTCAACTATACAAAACTGGAAAATAACGACAGTATCAGTATGCTTAAACTACGATGTGAGATACTACAAGTTGATACACTGAGACTGACTACCAGATTAAATGCAATTGTCTTTGAAGTTAGCTCATAGACCTCCACTTGGTTAAAAAAAGTCAAGTTTTAAAATCTACAAACCCATCTAACTCAAGTACCCCTGAGCAGTAACCTTCCATTCCATTAAATATCCAACACATTGACTGCAGCAAGCAAAATAAATTAAACATTAAAATAGAACAACTTGGGTGTTTAATTAGGGCTGTATATTTTTGAACAGCAGGTGAACTAATGTTGCCAGGGAAAAAACCACAAGTACTGAAAGTCATAGCATGCAGGTGAAGCAAGCACATTTCAGAACAAAACTGAAACATTTTCAGGAGAAACCAGAAGGGCTCAAGGGGCTAGGAAAAATAGGCTGATTGAAAGGACAGAAGAAAAGCCAAAAGTCTTCCTCTAAAGGCCACCTTTCTTTCCTGCACCTCAGTTGCTGAAAACCAAATGAAAAAAGCCTGTAACCTAAAGTCAAATTCTCTTCTGCTTTTCAACCAATATAATTAAAAAAAAAAGTATTTTCTTTAAAAGTGTTAACCATTACAGGATTAAAATAATCTTGCTTTAAAAAGTGTCAGCTATTCATAGAGGAGAGGGCAAGTTTCCTCACGCAATTGCCATAGCATGGTTACTCATTGGCACCCAGGACCAAAAGCCAAGAAACACAACAGATCGACCTCTGTTTCTTCTTCCGTGTCAACTGTGTCATTGATTGATTCACTGGCTCCACCTTCTAAAAAGGCATGTACAGGCATGGCTTATTTTATAAGGGCAGACAAGAATTAACATGCACTAACTCAGGAAGGAGCTGAAATGAAAACCATTTGTTGCATTCCAAACATTTAAGTGCTGACATTGAAAAGAATATGGCAAGATTTGTCTTTCTTTAATTCTCTATGTCCAACAGCTCTTATGATCAGCACACTGAATTTATCCCTTTCCTGTCATTCCATTCAATCAAAATGTAATGTTCACTTTCTTGCTTGCTGCTAGAAACAGATTACTATAAATAAGGCTTCAACTGCAGGCACACAGCAACAATGCACTACTGCAAGCCATACATATGAAGTAAGGTCTATAGATGCTCGCTTACTCATATTCGGGTTTGCAATACTTCAGGAAATAAGCTTATTTTGTTGGAACCGGAAAACACTCCCAGCGTATCTATACAAACTGACCTTGATAACCATTTTTCCTGTAATTATATTAGTAGAAAAAACAAAAAGCAAAGAGGGCCTAACAAAAATCCTGCATTTATAATCTGAAGTCACAACCATTTGGATTCCAACTAGAATCTAGTTTCAGAGCAGATAAGAATGTGGGATAGGGCAAGCTAGCAATGGCATAAATTAGCACACAGGCACAGAAGAGAAAGTACCTTGTTGCTGACACAAGCAAGAGAAACAGCATCTCTACAGTAACACCTCTGTTAAGAGCAGAAGGCTCTATCCATAATGACAGCATTTTGAACATACTACAACCTCAGTTCTGCCTAGAAGCAAGCTGTAGCCCCTGACAAGGAGTCTCTTATTTAAATAAGGTCCTTCTCACCTTCCTCAGAGATAGCAGCAGTAGCAGCCCACAGACTGTATCTATGCCTGCAAGATTCCAGATTAATAACCTGTTTGCTTCATTTTTGTAAGTATGTAAAGCAGCTACAAGGATCTACTGAGTGCAAGACTTATAGCGCTCAAATACCTCTCATAGCACAAACTTTGTTTAAATTCTGCACAAGGAATACTGGTTTTGAGCTGTTTCAGAGTGCTTTTCCAAGCCCCAAGACTCCAGCTGTGCTGCAATGTCCATTTACATTTGAGGGTGTTCAAACACTTTATTGGCAATTATAGCATGCACCAAGATCCCCTATTAATAGTGCTGTGCAAAAGCAAACATTAAACGAATTTTCTTGTACAACTCAGTTTCTGAATGGCTTGGATGGCTGGTAAGTAAGGTGAAATGAGGAAGTGAAACTACAAAACACTTGTTAATTCAAGAGTATGTTTCCTGGGGTCCAGGGAGAAGGGGCAGGGAGAGGAAGAAGAGAAAGCACTACAAACAAACTGAATTTAGTGGGAAATATGTAAGAAAAAAATCCCAAACAAATGTCAAAGGGCCAGCATCACAGTATCTATTTGGACTGCATCTCATCATACACACAAGTAACAGGGAAATCAATCCTTGAGGCAATATTCAGTTCTCCTCCCCTCTCTCCCCTTCACACCATAATAGTTGAAAAGCTTGCATATTCTCACTCTTATTAACCTAGACATATTTCCAGGATATCAGAGCAACAATAAAAGAACTGCAGGGTGCCACACACATGCGGAGAAGGGAGAGAAGGAATGAGACAACTGCAGTTCAACATTTATCTGCCTTGTATCTTAGTTTCTTCTATCCTTGAGACATTCTAAGAAGGAGGAAGAGGTTACCACCAGCTAGATATTTAGCAAGCCTTCCTCAGAACACAACATATTTAGATCAGAACACATATTTAGATGTATCTATCTCAATTAAAGTGATAAAAAAGGTTCCTTGTGCACTATATTACAGTCTCTGAAGTGATGAAACAAGTCAATCATCCTCCTACGAGAGGGGAAAAAAATAATTAAA
>KL286011.1:40093-75636 GCA_000699545.1 Podiceps cristatus
ACCAGTTGTGTTTTTTTAAAAAAAAAAAAAAAAGGGGGGGGGGGGAGCTGAGAAGGGGAAGAAAAGGAGGTTTAACCATGAGTTCTTACACTCATACACAGGCATTTAAGAAAGACTAGAATTCAAAAGCTTGCACGTCCAGAAGTTCTCACTGAAATAACTGGTTGCCCATCACCTCTGATCTAGCACCTGCACGCATAAATATAGACTGTGCACCTAAAGTTAGACTCGTATTTTCAAAGTCTTGGCTGCTGTCTTTACATGAGGATTTCTTTAGAGTCTCTGATTATAGTACTTTTTACTTTTGAACTTTCTTCTCTGTGAGAACCCACCCTTCTCTCCTTGCCTAACCACATATTGCAAATGCATCTAACAGTTTCCCTGTGTCTTCAGCGCAATGCAGTGCTTACACAACTTTCATTGCTGGCCTGCTTTTGGTAAAAGGAGAGACTTTCTCTGGAAGTCCTCAATGTGCTTAATTTACCTGGTCACCACCAACCCACAGTAGGATTTCCCTTTAACTGATCTGCCAGCACTTCCCTCGAGAGACAGCCTGTAAGGCCAGCTTGCATTTTCTGTAAGCCAACATTTTGGTCAGGTTTCTGTTTCCCACAACTGAGCTTTTTGAGAATCAATTCCACCTTTCTGTAAAGAAAGGGCGCACTTGAATCTCTGTGACTTACTATTCTAATCCTGTACATCTACATGACAGGAAATCACTCTCTTTAAAGAGATGCATCTTGAGGTAATTGGTCAAATTATACCAGGCATACAGCCACAGGAAAACACACATAAATTCAGTAATTAAAACTTCCTTCTGTCTTCAGAACAAGTGTTGCAACCAGGTATAGCAGCATTTAACTTCCTATCAAACTGAAGCTATGGCATGGGGGGTGCCTGCATTCTGTGGGGCTAACTTGGTATAACCAACCCCAAAACCAAGGTAAAATAAAGAAAAACCTCTATTGTTTAGTATTTTTCTGGAAACCCTAGGTCTTTGATCATTGCAATCAGACAAGATGATTAGGGTTTATTTTTGTAAAAGTAAATAGCCATCAGATGTAGGAAAAGCTTGGAAAGACTACCTAACAAATAAGGTTTTTTACATCATTTCCAAGAAGCTGACTTTTGGTATTTTAACACTCAAAACTACAAAGCTACAAATCAGACAGACATAGCTGAAACTCCTGTGGAGGCCTGTATCAATTTTGCTGGAGAAAGAACTAAAGGGTCAAGCACACCACATATACCTCCATCAGGCTGCAAGAGCATGAAATGGAGATGGAATTTCAGCCAGAACACTAAATTTCCTGCCTCCTGTCATTGAAAGCCAGGCCCCCTTGTGTGATTTTAAATGGACTTTTTTGGTATGTGCAGCACATCAAGCTGTGTTTGGGACCGAAGCCTTTTTTCCTTTTAACTAATTCACAAAAATATTTGGTTCCTAAGGAAAATAATGTAAACAAAGTAAAGAATATGTACTTTGTCTTAACTTCTGTGAAATAACTTCAGTCTTAGACACACTGCTTTTTTGTGTTACAAAATAATTCATGAAGCCTTAAAGTTATAACATAAGGTTTAAACAGCATGACATTTTCCAAATACCAACACTGCCCTCCCTCATCTACAAGCTTTTTCAACTCTGCTTAACTTTGAACAGTCTAATCTACTTATTACATGTACCACGTTTAGATTTAATTTTGTATCCACTGGTGCATACAGATGAGCCTGGTTTACTTCTACCTTTAATCAGCCTAACTCAAATCTCACATACAAGGTACAGTGATGAGTACCATAGTCTGCAACTCTTCAGCTACTGGAAGAACCGGTCATCTAGGCTCAGCACAAGTACCTACAGTATTATTTCAACGAGTCATCTTTAGCTGATAAAACAGCTGATAAAACAGCTCACATTCTTCTAACTCTCACTCAGTCTTCCTGGAGTTGATAAACTAAACTGAATCATTACTGGAAATTAGATTCACACACACTTTTTCACTGATAAAAACAGCTGATAAAACAGCTCACGTTCTTCTAACTCTCAGTCTTCCTGGAGTTGATAAACTAAACTGAATCATTACTGGAAATTAGATTCACACACACTTTTTCATGCACCCTTTCAAAAAATATAGCTAGGGCAGACACCTTATCCCTGCAAACCAATACAGTTTGTTAGTCTAGCACTCTCCAGTTAATACTGCATCAGGGCATGGTTGCCTCTAGAGCTACCCATGCTTCTTGACAAGGATCAATGGCACAAGAATGGATCTATTAAATTCTGCAAGCTGGGAAGTGTCAGATATATTAAGCCTTTCATACTTGGATCTCTCAAGTTGAAGAGAGAGATGCTGTATTCCTCTTAAGAGCATGAATCCATAGGAAAAAGGACACCACTTTGAAGATGAAACAATATGATGCCTTATATAGCACAGAGAAAGGACTAGGTAGAGCTGGTCATCAAGCATCAAGCTACATTTGCTGAGAGTGCATTCAGCCACTTTTTATAAATTAAATAGAGAACCCAAGTGAACTGTTATAGCAAAACTGAAACTGACAGTCTATATGCTGTGAAGAGTGCAAAACTAAGACCAAATATGGCCGTCGACAAGTATTTTTTAAATTCTATCATGAACAATCAAGAGATGAAGGGAAGTGTTTGCACTGAAACAAGTTTATTAAAAAAAAATTGTCACTGCATTTCAAAATGATCCAAGATGTACTGGGAATGATTTTGCAACTACCCAGAAAAGAGAAAACACATATGGTCTACATGTGGTCCTAGACAAAGCTATTAAAATAACTTATTTCAGACACATATACACATACAAGTACCTAATATTAAAATTTATAGGTATCTTTTTTTTCATGTTGTAATAATTTAAGCAAAAGCTAAAATGATACATTGATACAAGAAATCTGAAGTGCATCCCAAGGCTTAGGACTTCAAAGATTCAGGATCTTTAAAATTTCAAAAAGATATTATTAGAGAGTTGGTTTGCAATGTTATAAACACATTCAGCTTGGAACACAAACAGAAACTTCCTAACTTTCTGGCTCTAAGAAAAGTCCCTGTTATCTATGTCAAGGTAGCTGCTGTATGCAACAAAGGTGATACTTTCAGTTCTTTGTAACAGTTCTTTGTAATTTTGTGTTCATGTACAATGAAACAGAAAGCACAGGAAACACACTTGTCTTTCTGTACACATTCAGTTGGCTGGATTTTTTAACCCAAAAAGATTGAGCTAGTATTCACATGTGCCAGCAAGGAAGCACACAGTAAGAGGGGTTTTGCATCTTGTAGATTCACCTTAACTTTATTCCCCAAAGTAAAAAGTAAAAAACTCCACAGTTCTATGTATTTTTAAAAAGTCTGATAGAACTAACTGGATATTTCAAAGCACGTATTAGCTTGCAACAATTTTTCTGTGGTGAGATAATAAGTGCTTTTTCTCAAGAACTGAAATATAAAGCACTATGCAGAGAGTGAACAGTCTTAACAGACATCTTATGTGATGCATTAATTCTATTTTAGCTCTGGGAAAACAGTTGCAATGAAATGGAGTGATTTCTCACCTTTACATTACAGACTAGCATAGTCTTCCTAGCACCTGAGTTACTTCCTGCTCGGTTTTAAACCTTACTTCTGCTGCCATGACCCCTACTCTTCTCCTCAGGTCCTACAGCAAACTTCTCACATAGTTCCCAGTCATTAAGGGGGAGTGCAACTACTGCTGCATCAGACAAGGTTACCATTACACTTCTCTAGAGGTCAAATCCCTAAGGTCCAGATGAATGGTTTTCTCTTGACCCCAAAGCAAGCATATGCAAGGCCTGACTCTTAACTCCTCTAAGGGAAAAGCTAATGAACCCAGGAAAAGCTAATGAACCCAAACAACAAAATTAACGGAGGAAGTAACACAGATGTGTGCTGGCAGGACTGCCAGTCCTACAACAAAAGCAGCAAAAGGGGCGAGCAAATAATAGCAACAGGCACTCTAGTTTTATACCACATATCCATTCTTGTCATCAAAGCATACATTTCTGAAATTAAATATATTTAGTTCAAATACTCAAATCCATACCAGGAGGGGTACAAAGTAACCATAGTTTAGCAGAGGACCTGACACCTCTGACACACGTTCCATAAGGCTAAACTTACGCTTCTGGTACTTGGGTTTAATACCTGCCAAGGCGCAGACTGCCTCTACATGTTACACCTTCAAGCATTGGCCTCAGTACAGCACCACGGCAAGAACCTCTTCCTCCTACTCCCATGGAAGTACATAAAGTGAAGCTGTAGCTCTAATAAATGCTACAAAAAATATCTGAACTCAGGACAAAAAGAATAAAGCATGCAAGGAGAGATTTATTACAGTATTAATCCACATGTCATGCTATTCATTGGCTGAGAGATCATAAGGATCAATTTAATCTGCAGAATTTTACACATACTTAGAGTTCTTACAAAGTTTAAACAGCAGGCCTTCTGCAGCATCCTAGAGCCAGGAGGCATTTAAAAATGCCAGTTGTTGGCTGCTGAAAGTCATCTGAAAGATATCCTTTGTAGTCATAGCATGCTAATCTTTTTTTTAAAAGCACTTCAAAGTAAATTACATCTTTTTTACACTACTCTGTATCCAGACTCCTTCTAAAACAAAGCAATTTACAATTAACAGGTATATCCTCAGAGCTGTCCAAGAGAAAGTTTGCACAGTTGCTCACTTAATTCCTCCAGAAAGTCACAGCGGTTGCTAGTTCCACAAGATCATAAAATAACTTGACATACTGCCTCAGACCTCCGGTGCACTCCAGGGAGATGTTTTATGTATGCAAATGAGACCAAATTGGACCAGAGTTAGGGACCAAATCTGAGGAAAGACAGAGGACCAAAAACATCTCTAGAGTTTCCTACCCCTCTACTTTTTTTGCTCATTTTTTTTTTTTTTTTTTTTTTCTTCAATCCTACAGTCAGAAAGACTAGAGAAAGTGCCTAAGGAAGATTTCAGTAAGCAAGGGTAGCTAATGAAAAGCACAATATGTTAAGGAATACAAACTGATCTTGAAGTCTCTAATCAGTATGGCTTGAGACTGTACACATTAGGTAATACCTAAACCTTTAATCTTACATGAAGTAAACAGCTTGCCTACTAATTCTCTAATTGTTTCAGGGTTTTGTTTGGTTTTTTTGGTTGGTGTTCCTTCCCCCCCCCCCCCCCCCCCGTAGAAATTGGATAGCAGCATCCAGCAGATCAGTAACATTTTCTAACAGGATGAAGTTGAGAGTCCCTTAATTTCTTCTAATTTTCTACTTCATGCTATGTTTAATACAACTTTCATCTCCTCTTTGGTTGTCTCCAAGCTCAGGCTAATCAACTTAGTAGTGCAGCTTTTCTCATTTTTGAGGGACAACCACCAGAGCACCATCTTACCCAGGAACTAAACCTCAGCTGGCAAGCAAGTAATTCCTAAACTGGAGGCAATTCTTTTGCCATATGGAATATCTGCAGAATGACTGATAATAGGAACTACAGTTCTAAAGACACAAAGTTCTCTAGGGCTGCCAGGCTAGCCTACTGTGATCACGAAAGCCGAGTTAAATATTTGCAGTGCTACAGGACTAAAACTAAAGTTACTCAAACAATATGAATCACACTCGTGGCAAAATACTCGGGATTAGCAAGTGTTACAGGAGATGGGGGAGCAGGGGAGGAATGGTGTTCCTAGGCTTTTTAAAACACTCAAATTGTGTGCCATTGCCATCTGGAAGGCAGTGTGCGCCTACCACTTTTGCTGTAGTATAAAGGTTTAGAAGATGAGACCTAAGGCATGTCTGTCTGTTTTTATCCATTCCAGGGTCAAAGACTCTTCACAGAAAGGTGCCTGAGAACTGAGGGGAAGAAAAAAACCAGGGAAAGGAAACAGACATTTTTAATGATAGATCCTGCTTGTGAAAGTTGTACATCAGAAGGACCTTCTCACTTAAAGAACTTACTCTTCCTTCCTTGTAAAATGATAATTCAGCACAATTGTAAAAATTCTGAGAACAGCAAGGTTTTAATATTTTTTCCTTCCCAGTCAGTCCTATCTCCAAAAGTACAAAAAAAAAACCCAACCCTAAAAACAGGAAGGTCTCCAAAAGCCTGAAACTCCACTAATTGCATTTATAATTTACCTAAATTATTGCTGTTGGGAGGAAAAGCAAAGAAGGAAAGTTTTCAGTTATCACAGAGGAACTTATTGGGGAAAAAAGAAAAAAAAACCAAACAAACAAAAAAACCCCTCTCTTCAAAAGCCACAGGCTCTTTCATTAAGATGTGCTTTAGGAGTACAAAAGGGATACACTGTGCAAGGAAGGGGGGTGGGGGTAAAAGAAGTCTTTTCCAAACTGCTACATAACAGCATTCTTGTCTCAAAACAATGAATTGTGTTTGATGGTAAAAACAGCAGTGTCGAATTGTGTAAGCTATTACAGTGCAACATGTCAGAATTGTCCAATAACAATTATCTTGCCCAAGATAAAATTAACGTGTCTGGAAGGATTTCCGTAGTAAATTTTTTTCGTGGGGTTTATGACATGTCTATAAAAAAATAATTGAACTGAAAATGTGCACGAGTTCAAAGAATTCTGTAGATTCTCTTAAAAAATAGTTAAAGCAGCAGTCAAGATATTTTTCTTACAGCACTTTTTGCCACGTACATCTGCATTAAACTCTGTTGTCCATACTACACACTCCTAGCATGCATTACTGCAGACAACACCACTGAGTATGCAGGAAAGATCTTAGACATCAAGGCACTTTCACGCACCCCTGCACACAGCATCTGCAAGGGAGTACACCAGCAAGGAGGAAGACTGAAAGACTGCAGGAGAGGCACGTCAGGCAGACAGCAGATCCAGCTGCTGTCTGAAACAATGCTGTCCTACCCCTCCACCATGGACCAAGCGTCCTATCGCACTTGGAACAGCCCTGCTCTCTGAGAAAGCTCCCATGCGTGGCAGATCCCACACTGAGCAAGAAAAGATACAGCTTCAGATTGTGGCAGCACAGAATTTGTGCATTTTTTTATTATCATCCAGTATGAATTAATAGCCATAAAACTTCTGTTGTAACAATTGGCTATTGTCTGTGAAGCACAGCAATTTCAAGATATCCCAATCAACACATAACTCTCCCTTTCTCATCTTCTATACACACAGCTGTCAGGGCTTTCATTTCCTTCAAGAAGGAATTACCAAGCCGTATGACTCATTCTGTGCATATATATACATCTAATTATAATAAGATTTTAGCCTGACCTCTTTCTTCAGATAGACCTGCTTAAAAGACTTTAACAAATAATTTAGGATCTTCAAGAAGGTATTAGTGGCTTTTATATGCTATGTTATCTGCTTCAGTGTTAACAGCACAGGCCTACAGAGCACAGATAAATCTGTTTGCCTCCCATCTAAAACGGGCATTTGCTCACGCAGCCATTCCATGGTAAATGTGTATGGGTTAAGATCATACACTGTTGCTATTAAGCCATGGCTGCTCCACACTAACTGGCTCACAGCTTCACGTCCCCTGGAGCATATACTGTCTGCTAACCTCCTGGCAGTAGCTCAGATCTGGTCTCTGAATGCTCAGCAGCATCTTGTGATAACTGACACCAGAGCCTGTACTACTATGCAAGTTTCTCCAAGTCTGAGAAGGCTACTGTGTGCCTGGAAATTAAGAAATGGAAGTAATGAGAGAGTTGTCAGATTAGGAAGGTGGCCGGAAAACACAGAGAGGCTTGAAGGAGAGGCTGAAAATTAGGGCTGGAGAGACATGTGAGTACAGCAGGAAGCACTGCAGATTCTTGCAGCTACAGAAACAAACCACTAGCTACAGATTAGAGCTGAATACCGAGAAAAGAGTACCCAGTTCCTGGGTTTACAGAAAATGAGCACAGCCTAACAATGGCCAGCTCATCTGAGTGGTACACCTGTTAAAGCATCTACTTCACTTTCCTTAAATGTTTCTTAACTGTGTGCTTGCAAGGATAGAGGTCCTTGTCAGCCTAAACTGTTCTGTGAGTCCAAGGATATTGAGCTACTTCAGAAGAGGCTCGTGCCATAGCTTCTGGCTTGAGAAGAACTTCAAAAACAATATTGGATTTTCAAAACTGGTAAGACTGTGGACTCAGAACAAGGCCAAAGTCCTAGTGCAGTCTATAATTAAACAATTCCATTCTTATTTTGAAAAAAATAAACCAAAACAAACAGAAACTGCTTCTTGCCCAACAGTTTTAAAAACAAAAGCCCCTTGAGAGAAGACAATTAAAACAACGTAAAATGCTGCCGAGAGGGAAAATCCCAAGGCCTACATATGATCAACACCTTCCTCAAGCAAAAAACTTGCTCCGCATGATCCACTGTGTTTAGCCTCCTGTACATTTAGTTTAAACACTTCAGACCCTGCCTTCCAATAACAAAGTGCTGTAGATTACTAATGTAGCCCCTTAACAGACTTATAAAATCCTCAAGGCTCCCCAACACCATTTATGATTGTTGCCCTGCCTGTTAATAGCCCAGGAGGCTATTAAGCACCAAACATTTGCCACAAGTTCTCAACTTCTTACACCATGGAAATACACATACAAATAAATGTAATTTCCCATCATGCTCTCAGACATAAGTTTTAAGTAATGCTGTCCCTTTTACTCAGGCATATCATCAATTGTACCCTCAAAACACAAGAAGTGATAATTAAGCTCCTTAAAGAACAGGTCCAGCATAGGCTAGTGTGAGAGGATTCTCCTTGCAGGGACTCAGACACCTACTGAGCAATGAGCCTCTGAATCAAGCTTCATCTCCAAAGAAGTGAAACCCTGGCAGGTTCCCTGAGTGCTAGTAGCATCAGGCTAGTATCAATTATGTTGAGCACCAGAAGCTAGGAGACCACCTTTTTGGACAACAAGCTGAAAAAAAGCCATGAGACAGTGGCCAATTTGTTTATCCTCCTGAGCTACACGTGAACTAGTGATTCACTATGACTTGCTAATAATTCTTTCAGCTGGCCATTTCAGCCCCTTCTCTAATCTTCAGCAGTTTTCAGAACTCAAATATTACTCTACACACTCTTGAAGATAAAAAATGCCGCTGCTATTGGCAGAACACACAACTAATTCCACCATTTGGAAGATACACAGCTCTTAGCTTTTAAAGCAAAGAACAACCACTATATTGGACAAAATCATGTGTGGATTCCTGACATCAATTTATGACGGCCTTCAGTCGTGTGGTTTTTTTCTGTTGAAGGGATTGAACATCCACCTTGGTCCACATAAGAAAAGCAGTGAACACTACATGTACTTTAATAATATGCCACAAAAGCCATGCTGTTTCTCAGAATTTTGCAGCAACCTTCTTCAGCCTAAAGCGTTTCCTCTTTGGGCTCAAGATGTTTCAGAAATCTCTTCTGTTATTCTGAATTATAACTATAAAAGGTTATTCTTTGAAGTCTTTCTTAGATTTATTTGCTTGCCAATTACTCAAAAATAGCTGAACAAAGCAAGCAACTACAAAGTTTGCTCTCCATGAGGAAGCATCTGTGCTGATTTAATTTTCTTGGCTTTCTGGGTGGAGAGGGACATTTAAATGGCAAGCAACTGGCATGAAGGGGGGGGGGGGGATGGTGACATAGTGGGCATGGGAGAGATGGGACCAAACCAAACCCACCAGCAAAACCAAAATAACACAAACAAAAAAAAAAATCACCCACCCATGGAAAAAAAACCACACTACACCAAGGAAGATCTGCCAAGATTTAGTAAAATGCGTTCCGAAGCTCCATGTCTTCTAGGACACGTTTAGTGAGTGGAAGGGCCTGAAACCTCCCTGTTTTAACTGATCAGCGGTCCAATAGAAATTGGCACTACTGTTAGCAAAGCCTGCCTGAGGGACTTGATCAGCTATCTAACACCAAATCTTAGAAACATTTCCTCCACTGAACACAGGAGGAAAAAAAAGAAATAATAATTTTTTTTTTTTTTAAAAAAAAAGGAGAAAAGCTCAAAATGTCCCTCCTAGCAAAGGAACCCTCACACACATAATGTAATGTAATCTTGAAATTTCTGAAAGCGTCTTTACCTTTGCTCTTATACTAGTAATACAGCCACTGTGAACTAGTGCACATCACTCCAATAGTAGCTAGAACTAGAATTGAAGAATCATTACCCCAGAAGGTGAAGAAATTCACTGCTCACATATATGTATTTTTGCCTCAGAGTTGCATATGAAAGTTATGGAAAGCGATGACCACAGATATCCTGATAATTGGCATATAGCTATCCAGTCTTCTCATTTTACAGTAGTTCTTGGCAAGCATACCAGGAACCTGTTTTAATTGCTAACGAATAACATACTTGTCTTGGGGGCTGGGAAGGGGTTAATCTTTTAATTGAGCAGTTCCTACAAAGTAGAAGTAAATAAGAAACATTAACTTTACAAAACATGAGTTTCCTCTCAATCTATACTCAAACTAAAAACAGTAGGAAAAACATTTTACTCATTTTGACTCAAAACACTACTCCTAACAAGAGGATACTCCCTTCTTGTTCTTCCTGAGCAGTTTACAGGGGGATTAAACATAAACCCAGTAAAACTTGTTGGGAAGACTCACATGAACTGAAACTTCCACTTCGCATTTGATAGCTAGATCTTGGACATGGTATATGGGCAATGGAATAATTCTTTTTTATGGGATCTAGGTGAAGCTGTAATTTTGATGTTACTCCAAATAAGAAGATGGTAGGGACTGAATATACTGGTGTCACCCAGCTGAAACATCCCTGAGTCACTTGTGAAATGTGCACACAACTGGAGTACAAATAAGATTTAAACAAAATGCAATGTCACTGAAACAACTAATATTTAGGGGCAGCTCTATGGTAAACCACATATCTCGTTTGGAATATTATCAATGAAATTTTATGTTCCTACTGTGATTTTTTTTTCATCCTAATAAGTGATTCTCAAGAGAAAACACATACAAGGGCTATCAGAAAAGTACAATTCTGAGGCCTGATTCCACATCCTCCCACTGCATAGCAAATAGCAACTGATTACCTCACTAGTCACCTTAAAAGAAATTATTACTTGGGGTGAAAAGCAGTTGCAGAATCTGGCCTGAGAACTGTTTCGTATTGAGTATGTATATCACAAAATAGTCTTACCTCAGTAAGTGCGTGCAGCTGTCCTTCATGCACACAGACACCCATAAACCTACAAAAAACAAGAAAAGAAAAGTGGTTTGGGCTTTTTTCCCCCCCCTCTTTTTTTTTTTTCCCTCTTTAAGGAAACTAAGATAAGTAGTACTGACTATGCCAAGAAGGAAGAGGAAAAAATTCAGCCTCACAGACACTGTATACCTCAAGGTTGATTATTTAAAAGTCTCGGCACAAAACAAAATCGTGTGTCTACACTACAATATAATTTGAATTAGCAGTTCCAAGAGAGCACAGGAGACAGCTCAAACTCAAGATGGAAAGTTACTAATTTAACTATAAGCAAAGGCCAGCATATAATGATTTATGCAGAAAGGAACAGTCTCAGAGTTCTGTTTTACGGAAGTTTAAGCCAAGGAATCCACTGTTGGTCTGCATAAATAGAAAATTACTTCCCTTTGCATTTTGCTGCTTAAGCATAAAGATGTTTCTTCCTACCCCATTCCTAACCACTCAGGAATATGAGGGCATACACATGCAGCATACTTCCCCTCCCCAGCCCCCTATTTCCAGCCCTTGAATCAAAGCAAGTTTCGATAGCATCCAGTATACACGCATTCCACAGAGGTTACCTACACTGCACAAGGATCAAGACTCCTGCTGTTAATAGTAATGACTGTCACCCTTGATTTTTCTGGAAAGCATTGAGAATGTGCCATATGTTTAATATACAAGGAACAACTGAAAGCTCCTTTTTACCACCATACAAGCTGAACTGAAAATTGATAAAATGCAAATTAATATTAATGGTAAACATCTCCCAAAGTTCAGTAAAACTTAAACTGTATGCACTTTAGAGCCCTCCCTGCACAGTTAAAGTATTGGCGTTTTTTAGATTAATTAATTTTCAGTTTTATCAATTAGATTTTGGTCTCAAAAGCAAAAACACGTTGCCATTTCCACAGTGTTCAGAAATTTTCACTTTGCAAGCAAGGGGTAGAAATGCATGATTTCACTAAATGTGACAGGGGAATCCTATAGAGAACAATTTGAAGGAAAAGGATGTTTTATATCCCCAAACACTTCTGAATTTAAAAACAAAATGATGCAAGACACATGTAGTACTAGTTCAGCTAAACTGCTTCTGAAGAAATGAATGATCCTCACTGTTCTCTTGTCTAACAGCTGACTGGTAAATTACAAGCAGCCGAAAAGTAATATAGGTAAGGTCCTTCGCATAAGCTGAGCTGTGGAAAGCTGGTTTTGTAACTAAAGAAGCAGGACCTGTAGTTGAACATCTATGCCTGCTCTCATCCCAAATAATATTCACCAAATTAAATATGCAAATTTTATTTTGAGACAGTGAAAATCCCATTCCTCTTATTTAATGAAGAGCAATACTGCACGATCAGGTCTTCGGGGAAAGGGAGGAAGAGTTCATTTAGATATACCATCTACTCAAAATATTGCTATTTCTAACTTTCACTTCATACACCAATTGCATGTGAACAATTTTGTAAACAAGTTGACCAATTAAGTTTCCTGGGACCAAGAAAACATGACTCTTCCAGAGTAGATATGTTTCTTACTTAATGCATTCTGAAAGTCTCCAGAGCCATCAAGCATGGTGTTAATAGTTTTATTCACAAGCAAAAATGGAGAAAAAAATCCAAGGTATCAGTTCTAATATTAGACAACTTTTGAAACTATTATTTTCTCTTGTATGAAACAGGCTAATGACACAAGGTTAATCCAGTACTGCAGTATTTTCATTCAACAAACACTGAGGCTAAGTAATTAAAAACAATAATGTTTTCACCTATATGTCAATTCTTCCTTTGTAAAGGTGTATTACATTACTTTCAGATTAGGAATTCATTGTATTGACTTAATTCTAAAATATAAATGCAATTAAGAATTTACAGAAATTTTGGAAAAATTACAATTTCTTTTCTCATCTTTACCGAACAGGAGAAACATCACTGTCACCCAAAGACTCACAGAACTTAACTTTTTCCGCCAACCTGTTTTGGTCAAGGGAAGTCTCAATGGAAACATATTCATTACCTTTGTGAACCTACACTTACAGCAGAAAAGACACACTGGCTCAAGTTACCAAGAGTAAGAGTTCAAAAATTCTTAAACATTTAGGGTTTCTACTGGGAAACAGACATACATTTCTAACTTCAAATCAGAAATTAAAAACAAAGCTCTGTATCATGATCTCATGGAAAAAAGCTAGACATAAAAATACATTTATAAACCCCACATATTTAGAAGTTATTAACCAGGAAAAGAGAAACCAGATACACTGATAAAGACAGAATTAATGAGTTTACAAGCAACATACTGAAACCATTTAAACTTCATGTCAAGAATCTCAGTTTTCAGACTCTGGAAAATAGATTGATAGAATAGACCTCTAGTGATCCAAATTCCTGGAAAACTTCTTCTTAGCTGTTGTATCAAGTATTAAGCAGCCTCTTGGTTAAGCCAAGTACTGCTACAAAACACTGTTGGAAAGCATTTTCACTAAAAGGTAATACACGCAGCTACTACCAGAAAATACAGTTACCAAGCAAGACTTAACATAAGACTTCAGTTTCTGAGATTGCCCCAGATGAGATTCCAAGTTCTGTGGATAGGAAGCTGACATGCTGGTCCAGCACAGTTGAGTTTATTCCTGTTGGCTAGACGCACTGTCTCCAGAGCCAAAATGCACTTGTAGGTGAACTTCAGCAGAATGTCTTGTCAGCCAAAGGTTACACTTCCTATAAGCATTTCTAGTTGGAAGAAGCTTCAATGAGCCAGTCGTCCACAAAACAGACCATTTGCAGATTTAAGGAAGTTTATTTTCAAGGCAGTGTATCTGGCCTTATCAGGAAAGCTTCCAAAATCCTAACTAGTGGTTGGAAAAGTTTCCCTAGAAGCTGCAAATACAAAGGATGCTATTTGAGTCCACCCTACTGAATTCAGTGCAGAACATTTCCACCACCAAACGCTTTCTAACAAACGTTAGCGATGTTCAGATGTTGGTAGTCTCTTTCCATAAACCAGGTTATTCCTCAATCCATCAGGAATACCTGCCCTCCTAGAAAAGAGCGAGAAGAGACTCTGGACATTTTAGTCCATTAGAGCAGTTACCCAAACTGCTTTCAGACAGACTGCAAGGGAGAAAATTCTGGACAGGAAAAGGGAGACTTCCTGGATAAATCAAGCAAAACCAGTATCTAGATGATACAGCCACTGTGGACATCTAGACATTGAACACATGCTTCCCATTAAAAAAACTTCACTAGTACATGTTCCTGTTCTGTGAATAAACCTGGGGCAGCTACAGTCCAACATAATAAATGGGTGCCCTCTGAAATCTACTGCTTGTATGAGAAAATTCAGTGTTTTGATGATAACAAAAAAATAAACCAAACACACCAATGCAAAAGTCTATTATAGAGCTCAGTAACACATAGAGAAACAAGGCCAAAAGATGGATACTTATTTCACTGCACCAACTGTTACCGAAGAAGGAAAAGGGTAAATAAGAATATTAAGTCTGCATTAAGAACTTCCTTAGTGTCTTGGGCATCATGCTAGGTTAAAAATGTATTTTACGTTTTCTACACTTGCATTTTGATTCAAGACACAGAGGTAACGCATTTCAACTGTCCTTTCTCTAACATATTATACAAAATGCATACAGCCTCCCTTCACTGTCTTGTGCACAGCATTTCTAAAAATCTCCTTTTGATAACTACATTACACAGAGAAAAGTAAAAGTATTTTTCTTATCCTTTCAAGCACTGTTCAGAGGACAAAGGATATTAAAAGACAAAAGCTATCCTTCTGCCTATTGTAATAGAGTCAATCAGAAGTAATTTCACAAAAAGAAAGGTTAGACAGGAGAAAACTGCACCAAAAAAACACACCCTCTGGTATTGTGTTCCCAGGGTGCTAGATTTGTCTGAAAGGAGACGAAATAAAATTCTCCTTGAAAGAAGTTCATGTAAGATGCACACTGCTTGCTTATTTGTGCGCGTGTGCACGCAAGAAGGTGGATTTAATCAATGAGTCAATCTGCCTGCACGCTCACTGCCAAACACGCAGCAATACCTCCAAGCGCTCCCAGGAGAGCACTTAAGACATGAGCTAAGGCTTTCTGTGTACAGAATGTTTTAAATGAAGTCCCTGAGGTACAGATTAAATAAATACTTTTTCATGCAAACAGTAGTGATATTAAAGACTGAAATCCTATCTCAAAATTGATGTGACACTAATTTAGGAGACAGCACAGGAGATAGAGAATCTGTGTCAGCACACCCCTTCGTTTGTGAAAATGAGAAACACGCACCTGTAAGACATTACCAGAATGAAAAGGTATCAGGTCTCAGGCTGCAGCCCTAAGGCTCCCAGCCGAGCACACAAGGACAGAGATTTCTTGAGTCCTTTCCAGCCCCATTTTCTTTCTTTGATTTGGGTAAAAACTCATGACTACAGCAGCACATCAGCATTTAGAGAAGCAGCAAAGCAATGAAAAACATTTACAAGTATATACAGACCTTTCATAATCCTGGTACCAGATCTAACCCAAGCCTTGAATAGCACTGAGCTTTTAATGGGACAGAAGCTAATAAGAAAGTGAAGAAATGCTCTGAACCAGCTAACCTGAGCAATTACAGTATTACCATGTATCAGCCAACCTGTATTAAAGTGGCTACAACAAAGCAGAGCCCCAGCTCACATTTCCACTCCTGCTCTTACAACCTGTTTTGATGGAAGATGTGATAAAGCCAGCACATCCCACACCCAGGGCAAGCAGAAGTGTAGATCAGAGGCAGAAAAGCATTTTAGTCCTTCATGTCTAGTTTTCATGCAGGAGTGAGGTGAAGATAGGAGGTGATATGAGATAAAATTATGAGATTGGAACAGGCTGACGAGGGAGGTGGTTGAGTCACCATCCCTGGAGGTATCTAAAAGACTGGTAGATGAGGTGCTTAGGGACATGGTTTGGTAGTTGTTAGGCACAGTTGGACTCTATGATCTTAAAGGTCCTTTCCAACCAAGGGATTCTATGATATCATGAGGTTGATGGTAGAAAAAAAGCTGAACACTCCGTGAACGCCATTAGTCTGCTTTTGCCCTATCCACTCCTAAAATGTCCCAAAGGTGGTCCCTGGGGAAAAAAAGCAAAACCAAAGAAAGCAGATCTTTCATACATAGTTCCTTATGATCACCAGACAATGACTGAACAAAAAGTTACTACTTTACAGTTAACATCTATTCTGCCTCTGGAATCCCATCTGCTAATTGAAATAAGCAGCAAGAGGGAGGGAGACAAAAAACCTCTGAATCCCCTTATGTTTTACCATTATGCCAATGTAGCTGCAAGCGATGGGAGTCTTCTATTCCAAAATATCCTTAACAGACTGACAAAGAGGTTGCATTTTTGCCAAAATAATCCCTCTCTGCAATAACATCTTGATGTTAACTGTGGGCACATCGGAATTGACAGCTTGTAGAAAGTTACTATGTATTTTAGAGCACTGGCAAAGGGATGTGTTTTTAATCACCCAAAGGGCAATAATGATCTTTGGCTACCAAATACACTACTAGGAAGAGGAATTTATCCTCTCTTCCAGGGAAGAGTTCTAGAACATAAACATTGATCCAATTACAAATTTCAGCTACCAAAGCATCAGGATGTTCAAAAACAAAAACCACACACCCAGATTAAGGAAGATTTTAGTATACTAAAAATAAATGCATCATTGCTGAATCTGACATTCACCTTCTAAAATTTAACTGACCGAACTGCACATGTTGAAATAGCTTGAGAGCAGATTTGGATGTTTTAAAGCCAATATTTATCCAGTTTCATAATTTTACAAGTCATTTGAGATCATATCATCTCACAGCCCTCTATCTGCTACAATTAATCACTGCACAACACGATCTCAACATTTCAGCCTGAGAATTCACTAGTATCCTTACTGGCAAACAACTGATCAGCACTTAGGAAAGTAACTTTTTTACAGTGTAAATTAACAGTAGGTAGTCCTAGAGCTTACAGAAGATGAAGAAGCTCAGATATATATGACACACACACACACATATATATATAAAACATAAAATCAGAGTATACCTTCAAGGCATGTGGAGGAGATACAGTGACTAGTCAATAAATAATTGTAAGTTGATGCTAGTGACAAAACAGCTTACTCAGTAATATAGAGGAAGACCTTCAAAGGACAGAAATTAAGAAAAAAAAAAAAACACACACCACATTTAACAGCAAACTGAAGTAGCTCGTAGTCCCTGGAAATGGGAAATTATACATTAGAACTTCTCGGAAGAGGATCTTTAAATTCCCTTTAAATACTAACACAAGCTTAAAATTTCCAAAAATAATCCCAGAAAGTGTTTCAGCAAAAAATGTTGTAGATCATTTTCCTAGTGACCTCTCAGCAGTACTACTCCAGTTGTTCTTATTTGACAACACAATGCTTTCACCTCTCACCACTTTACTATAAAAGCAAATTGTTATCAAATATTATTTTTATTGTGTTTCTAAAGTGGGAAATAAGTCCTAAACTAATTTTTACAACACTAATGATTTATAGGTTTCTGAAACATAAATACATATATTTGCACGCATGTCTGTATATATAAAGGTATATATAGACACATAGGCAGGTAACATTTAAAAAGAACAAAATCTTCTCCCAGATATAAAGGGATTGGAAACACTGGAGTAAGTGATTTTAAACCAAAAATAAAGTGAGATCTAACACACAAAGCCACCAAGTTATCTGCTACAGAAAGAAAAATAATAGTCTTCACTGTGCATTATTATTCAATAAAAGAATAAACTAAAACTAAATACAGTTTTCCTATCTGCATTTTCTGTAGGAATGTCCCTGCTCCCTGAAGCAAAGGTACTTACCTAATACATAAGAAAAAGGCAGTATTTTTTACCAGAGAACCAACTCTCTTTGAAGAAGCCTCAAATCAAGCATTCATAAAGCAGCATAGCTTACTCCTCAAAACAAAGTATGCAAAGATAAACTGTTTCTATCATTTATTTCTTATGTATTCACTCATAACTGCTTAGTTGAGCACACAAAAAAATTTCTCTATCAATCCTATGTAATAACTGGGAGACCAAATGGAATTACTTTTCTGCTTCATGCATAAATCAATATGTTATTATTCTTTCTTCAGGACCATCTGTGCAACACCACTGACTTCAAATTATTCATAGGCTTAAGGCCAGAGGAGACCAGTATATCATCAATATGATCTCTTATACATCATAAGACATTTAAATTTCAGCAACTGCTCAGAACTGAGCACAATAACTTTTCTTCTCAGCAACACCGGTGTAACTCCATTCAAGGGGAGGGCAGGGTTACATTAAGCTGCAACTGAATGCTTTTTGCCTGTCAAACTATCCCTTTCCAACTTTCCCTCACCCCAGCCCAAATTAAATACTTTATTTTGAACATAGTTGTAAAGCTAGAAGTTCTTTAAGATTTACAAAGAACACAAGGTTGATAAGCAACTGATGAAGTGTACTGACTTCATGATTCTGACAATGCCAATCCTATTGAGGTTATTCTTTCCACAAACCTTCCTAAAAAAAAGCAGCTGTATCAGTTCCCAGGATCATACTCTGCTCATCTACAGATTCTGAGGGAAAGGAAGTGGTAGACAGATGTGAGAAACAATTAATGATCCTGAAACCTAAAATGCCAGATATCTGACATCACTCTAAAAACAAACAAACAGAAGAGCCAGAGGAGTTGCTGGGAACTCACCTCACTTCAGAACAGAGAAAATAGACTAAGAACTCTAATTAGGGACAGATTACTATAACAATTGAATAAATATACTGTGATAAAACCAATAGTTTACTAAGAGTAAAAATTCTCTAAGTTCACAGATGTTTGGGTTTTTTTTAAAAAAAAATAATAGAAAATAGGCATGAATTAATGGAATGCTCCTCACAAATAGTCCACATGCTTGTGATACATCTCCTCATAAATACTGAGGGAAACAAACAAGGTCATATTTTTACACATCAGTTGGAGATTGAGACAGAATTTCAAGGATCAGAAAAGTTGGTTATAAAGGATTTTGGGAATCAGTACTATGTCTGTACTATAACAGTTCAGTGAAGAAGAGGAAATTAAGTTACTTAAAGTTCACTGTCTCCAAAACTTTTCAGAAAGATCTATGCTGCCTGAGACTACCAAAATGGATCCCAGCTGTGCAACAGCAGTTTAGGAGAATCAGTTATTTGGTATACTGTCATCACACCTTTAAACTTCTTAATGTTGTGGCTTCAGCAAATTATGTTAATTGCTTGTCACACCATCATAAAAGAGTAACTAAGACTAAAAAGATTTAATGAATAACAAGATACACATTTAAATGTTTCAGATTTGCATCCAGTAATCTATTATAAAACAAGAACTACCTTTTTCCTTTCAAGAGCAGATAAATCAGATTAGTTCAACTCTAGCTTCTTTTCTTCAGTCCCTCTTATCCTATTCTTGCAATACTAAAATAAGAAAATGCTAAAAACTAGAAAACAGAACTAAAAATATGAGGAAGCTATGGCACTTTGCATTCTTAATCTGCAAGATTAGTAACCGTAGATTATTTGAATGGTGTTAAATTTGGAATAATTTAAACTTGTGAAGAGAAGCCAAGTTTTACTCTTCATATAATTTTACTGATTCATCATAAATTTATAAAGTGAAAACTTGTTTTTCTCTGAAATAGAAGTTAGTCATTACTGGTAAACCTCAGATGCCAAAATCACGTGGATTTTTGATTTGCTCAAGTCTTTTCTTCCTCCACCCCTTCTTCCATTAAATTAAAAACTGATCCTAACACATTCACAGCAGATACAGCTATAATAATAAATAAATAAAAGAAAATAGGAAAGCTCTACTAAAGAAAACCTATCTCTATGTGATAGGGGGAGAAAAATCGCTATACCTTAAGATGTTTGGATGCGAGAGTCTATTCATAAGTTGAACCTCTTTCAGCATGTTTGCTCTGTTGCCTTTCAGCGTGTTCATCTTCAAAGCCATTACCTGGTCTGAAGCTCTGTGCCTTACCTATAGGATACAAGCAAAAAATTGTAAGGATATGAAATGCAAGACTGGAAAAACAATAATGTTGTAGTACAACTTAGAGATCCTTCACAACAAATGACTTGATTATACTCTGATTTTTGCAGTCTTTATCACACAGATGACTTTCTACAAGCATACTATCCAAATAAGAAAAGGTATTTTGCTCTTCTCTTGCAACTGGTGATGACATAAGGCTTGAGAAGTCAGGGGTGGGAGCTTTTCAGTACAAGTGAAGGAAGTCACTGATTTGTCCACAGAAAGAAAATTTCCTACTCCAAGACCTCTGAAACTCACCTTTGTTCCACCCATCTCTCTCTTCTTTTCTCACTGCTGTGGTTGGTGTCATTGTTCCACAGAACATGTTATGAGAGAACCTGCTGGTTACAACTACAGGGCAGATTTCAGCAGTATTCAATGTTCACTTCTGAACCAAGATCATGAACCAGATTATACATTCAGTGGACAGAAGGCATTCATGTCAACCCCTGCTGCAAAGCAGAGAGGTTACTGGACACGATACCACCTAGTCTAGGATGTTCAGTAGCAGCTGCAGAGTGACAGCATGAAAAAGAGGATTTCTCTAGCAACTGTGCAGAACCAGCACACCATTCAGTTACCCTCCCCAGCCAGAAATGCATGATTGTGACCATTTCTAACTTGATACTCTCAAACCAGCCTACTTGTCATCAGCAAACAGACCAATGTTATGTAGATGTATGCTGTTATCAGAAATGAGTTGTCACAATAGTGCAAAACTTGCCAAGACTTAGAAATTCCTTGCAGCTGAGCATTCCCACATGCATTATCAGCAGTATTCAAGGAAACTGTGTCCCCATTATTTTCTTCCTACATCAGTACTTGCAGCTCATAAACAGCAAACGTGTACTTCTCAAAGCACTGAACTACTACCATGGTAAATTCATTTACTTTTATGAAGATCAGAAAAAGTTTAGAAAAGTCTGTGATGCAAGAATTTAAGACTCTCATCAGCTTTCTAATTTAAAACAGAAATCTACATTATGATGTAGGGAGATACAAACCACCTGTGTTTTAAACAATGGCAGCCTGCTTCCTTTTATTCTGGGAAATTCTGCTCATCTTTTCCAATAAAATGCTTCTTTAGCTGCAATGTGCGAGTTACAGAAAGAACAGGTGAACTCATGATAAGCAGATGCAAGATGAAAACTGGGTATATTTTTTTGGAGGTTAGACTCACTGATAGGTCTGAGGCAGCAAGTGACACCCATTTTCAACTTTTATTTGCACACTGTATCTTCAAGAACAAAAGCCATATTTCAGCTATACATTCTCACCTACACATAAAGCACCACGAATTCAGCACAGGAATGTACTGGGAGGAAAGGGTCTCATGTTTCAGATGTGTGCCTGGCTTAACACTTCCGCGTTGCCTATTCCCATCCTAGTTTGAAGTATAGGGTAGCACTGGAAAGATCACTGTTAAGTGTGGTAAACAACACTGAAGGACTGAGTGAGTAGGAAAATAGCCTACAGATGTTTCTTCTCCTGCTTCCAGCCCTGCCTGTGCATGTGAACTCAGATGCCTCACCCACAGTCATCCCAGCTTAAGAAGGATCAGAGAAAGGAGGTGGAGAGGATATAGAAACCAGCACTGAGAGCAGAAACCAACAGCAAGTGCATAAGCATGGGATTTCTCCTTTCAGTGGCAATACTGGCTTTAAAATAAAACTGGCCCAACTACAGCTTTAATGCATTATAACAAGATAATCTAGAACCATTCTGCACACAACTCGTCTTGCCTGTTTGGCATGCTTATTGGTTTTAAGTGGGATGATTGCATGCTAAGTTGAGGAGGTTTATTGTTACTTGTCAGGTTTCTTGTGTCTATTGTGTACTTTCATTAATTTTTAATTTTACACAGCTTTTGCATACCCAGCCAATTTAAATGAACATGCTAAACTGGACATGTCAATGCCTATATGCAGACTTTTAAAATACATATTTTAGTTACACATTAGTTCTATTAAAAGTAATGCTTTGGCCAAGGAACAAAAAATTTTTAAAATGTTTTCATAGACTTAAGAAAGGAAGATTTGTTCCAACAACGCAAATTTAAATTAAGAAAAAAGGATAATTTAAAAGCTTTGAATCTATACACAGCAGCTAAATCAGCACATGTCCTCTGGTAGGAGGGTTAGGAATCTTGGGTGTCATGGTGGAATAATTTGGGGTTTGCAGGGAACAGGAAAGTATGCGAAGGAACTTAACTCCTACAGGCAGAGAGATGCTCTCAACAGAACTTCCTCAGAAATCAGCTTTCCACTAACACAGAAGCTTCAAGGTCTGCCAACAGGTAATGAATAGAGGTAGTAAGTGAAACTCAGATGGAGTGTGGTCTTAAATAGTATTTGCCTTCTCATTAACTCTGCCAGCTACCTCTTAATTAAAATTTCTATAAATCGCTCTGTGTTGTGTCAAAATTTCAAGTCTTTTTTCCTCAACTCTTCAGTAAAAGTAGAGCCTATCATAAGACCTTCTCCCCTCTTCTGTGCCTTTTCCTGTTCTGCTCTCTCTTCCTGAGCTAGGGAAACCTCAGAAGAGAGGGTGGGTAAGTTTTTTGAGCTCTGTCCTGCACACTTCCTGGATTTTCAGGTCTGATGGGCAAGAGGAAGTGGTTAGCAACCGCTTCTCAAAGGTCTGACTATCCACAGTACTAAACTCCACATCCAGAGGAAACTGAGTAGCTTTTGCAAAGACTAAATTTTTCAGCCTCCGTTTCAGAAGGATATTCCTGGAGCCTTTTCAGTCTTGGTAGACTAAACAAGGTTCTGTGGTGAGGTTTGGGGGTTTTTCATTCATTTGTTTTATAAAATCATTTTCCCCATGCTTGGAAGTAGCTCAGATTTCTAGCACATATAGGATATTCTGTCCATATAACTGGTCTCTAACCAGCACTGTGAAGCAACGCCAGTGATTTTATTTGAACTTCCGTATACTGTTCTGATGTTGGAGGATGTATTCCTGCCGAATCTCACAGAACAGCAAATTACCTAATCAAATGAAAGGAGAGGTGGGAAAACAGGGACTCTTCCCCTCTTGCTAGCTACCCTTTAAGCAAGGATGCAGAAGCAGAATTGAAGGTGGGAGGGCATCTTCTCAAGAGGACAATACCCAGTATCATGAATAAAATCAAATACCAGTTTATATATTATGGAACACGATGCTAATCACTTGGAATATACATTAGGCTAATTGTGTTCTCTCCTCTGAAGCACTCCTGGCAAACAGTATTTCCATGGCAAGAACGGACTGCCAACAGGGAACAGACAGGTCCTGTCTTTAAGGTCTCAGTCAAGTTCCACATCATCTACACAGAAGGAGCTATCTCTTACACTACCCTCTGTGCCTGCTTACCTGTCAGTCATACCCAGGACAAAATTTGGGTCTATTATGGCATCCCTTGCCAAAACCCTACCAAACTCTTTAGTTTTAATCATTCATCTCCTTTCAGACCACCTCTGTGCAATGAAAGCATGGAAGTGATGTTTCAACCACCTGACCACTCCATAAGGAAAACTAGTAAATATTTTGGAAATAGTGCTGGTCCAATTTAACATTTGTTTACAATGCAGTCTGCCTCAGGCATATGCCTGTATACGCAACATAAACACAGATTCACTTATGCAATTCAAATCTTTCACTGATGCAACTTGCAGATTACTGTAAAGCTTTTAAAGCCATTGACATTATTATTAATTAGAGTTCCTTGCATTTCGAAAAAAGTAACCTTTCAGTGATGTCTGGATGATCATGTCTCTGCTTACAAATATTCTGACAATCCTACAGCTGCTTTCCCATGCTGCTTTGCACACACTTCTGACTTCCCAGTCTATTTACCTATGTATCTGCATCTCTGAGGTCACAGCAACCAGATACTGTCTCCCTGTTTTATTGCTGGCAGGCAGTTAAACTGCCCCCTTGCACTCTGATTCTTCTAGGATCAAAGTACTTTGTACGTACCTTCACCTGGCTACGGCTAGCTGCATGGCTTGCCTGCTCACTGTCTCCAGACCATATTCTGGTCCTGGACCTTACCCCTCCCTTTAGAAAAAAGTGAGAAGTAGAGAACGTCATGGATCCAGGTACAGAAATAGAAATATATTTGAAGGAAATCTCATAATAGTGATTGAGCATGGCTCACATTCAAAAGAACTAGTCACTATATAAATGCTGTACCGAGTTCACACAGGCAGTATCCTGCAAAAACTGGTGGGTTTAATTTTCAGCTTGCTGCTTAGCTACAAAGTCCTTTATTGTTGAAAAAAATCCTAAATATCATTTAGATAATTATTTATTAAGCCATATAGATATGCCAAGGCACAGATATTAAGTCATATAGATATGTCCAAGTCTTTATCTTACTTTCACTTTTTGCCTGGACTGAAGGGGAGGAACATCTAAGCAATAGCTGAATTATAGTCTGATTTCATATTTCACAAGGCCTTTTTGATCTTTACTATTAACTGTACCTTTCCAGGTGGCCTTGAAAGAAGTATCTGAAGAACATTTGCTAATATTGATGTTATAAATCTGCCAATACAGCTTTCAGCTTTGCTCCTACTTTTTCACTGCATTTTCATTATTTTCCAAATAATCATTATGTAGCTAGGAGTATTTTGTCACTGTTCTCTTCCAAAACTGCATTTGCTTTCCAGTTTTTCCTTACCTTTCCCTCTTTTGGTATCCAGCCTCACTGCTTAATTACATTTACAGATCTTTACTTACACAGCCTACTACATAAAAATCATGTTGCCCCTCTAGCTCTAGTACTCATACCAATTCTTTCTTCATTCTTTTACACACCTCAGTCTTCATCTATTTCACTTTGACCTTTCCTGCCATATGTCCAAAGTATCATTTTAAAAGCAGCCCTCTCTAGTCCAAATATATGATCTTCCTTGAGTTTGCTTTCTGTTTGCGTGCTCACTGTATTGTCTACAAAAACGCTGCACATATTTTTAACTTATACTGGCTCACCAACCTTACACTCTCAAATTCAAATATTTCCTTCGCATTCAGCCTGCAGCCTTCGTGTTAGTGACACACAAAGGTCAAATAGCTTTTTACTTACCTTCTATCAATCTCTTCTCTGTAACAGTCTGTGTCTTCAACTGATTTGCAAGTATCTTCTCTTGTGATAACAAGAGATGAAGACATTACCTTAGTTACCTTTCTAGGTTGTTTGCACTAACTATGCTATATAACTTTGACTGAGTCCACAATAAAGCTAGTGAGACAGATGAGATGGTAAAAATATATATATTATTAAAAAGAAAAGACTACATCATAGGACTCCCTACTAAATGACAGGTAAACAGTCCTGAAGCAGACCAGTATTTGGCTGTGATGCAAGACCTCTCTCTCTCAAAAAAAGAAGAAAAAAAAAAAGCCTCTTTCCTTGCTGGACAGCAGAAGGAATCTTAAAAAAAAAAAAACAAAAAACAAACAAACAAAAAAAAAACCCCACAAAAAAAACCCAACAAAACAAAAACACACATCAGGGTCCACTGCATTTTATTCAAGTCTCATAGTCAAGCCATCAAGTCACCACACTCATATGGACGTATATTCATGCCTCACTGTAGAAAGCTCTCTCTAATTGAGAGGACAAACCTGTTCTTCAGCTCAGATCACACTGTTTGTAAAACTGGAATCTCAAATGTTTTTCTAAACATTAAAATGTACCCACAGTCAGATACACATAATAGTGATGCCTATATCAAGTCAAAAATCTCATGTCACTAGGAAAATTTGCAGTGACAAATAGAAGCTTAAAGAAACACATCAGCCCAGATAATGTTAAGCTGCTATGTTGATGCTAGGGAGTCAGACTGGGTTGTGGTTGTTTTCAGAGTAGTAGTATATAATGTCACTATAGTCTAACTTGTGCAGCAAGAGAGAACCTGCCAAGTGTAACAAAAGTTTGCCAAACAAAATTAGTCAGCATGTGTCACAAGAGCTTTAGCACAGGTTCAGAAGATGTACACAAATTAGGCGCAAAACAAAACGCAAAACCTTTTAAAAACCTGACAGTAATTGTGACTCCACTAATTTCTATTACTAAAAACAGTTGTGAGAAACATACAGCAAAAGTTGGGGCACAAAGGCTTGGTATTGGTCAAAGATCCTACTTCAATAACTTTAGTAACATCTAGCATACCAATTCAGCAAAGTAACAAGTTTGATTACTACAGCTTATTCCACACCTACAGTCAAATGAGTTCTCCAATTTTTGCAAAGTGAATTTATAATTAGTGAGACAGCAGTACCATTGATACTTTGTAAATCCATTTGTATGTGCCAAAAGCTCATTTTTTTCTTTTATATTTTTTTGTTCTTCATTACCCACTGTAATGTAGAATCAGGGCCCAAAACACAGCATTCATTTATTTTAAACAAACCATTTATTGATTAGAATCTGTGCATATCTCTCTGCTGTTAACTTGATCTCAATCAAATAAGGGCAAAAAGAGACTACAGTCTTATTTTGTGAGAAAGCACAAATTAATCAGAGGACTATTGTTCCACAGTTTGAGATGAGATATAAACAGGCACAGCCCTGGTGGGGAAGCTGACTGATTCTGCAGCCAGTTCAGCAGCATGTAACCATACAAATTTCCCTTTGCAATCCAGGAGAAGGAGCGTGGACCCACCTCTTAAGTACTACACAAGAAAATGCAGAAAAGCGTTGCTATACCACAGCTTGAGTATGTAGCTCAAGTGTGTATTTTATACCTGAGTTTAATGTCATAGTCAAGAAAGAGAAAGAAATACTGAGTTTGAAGTACAAAACTGGGAGCTTATTCTTCATTTTTAATGTTAGCTATCATCAGCTCATTGAACATCCCTGGCACACTACTTCACCTACTTTCATCACCTCTTTAACTGTATCTGTAAAATTGAGGTGATTTTGCTGCCTACCTGCCAGGGAAAGTGGAAGTTTGACATCTGCAAATGACTACTGTAACATCCAAAGATTATATATAATCAAATACTGTATCTGTGTCCTTTTCCTATTTAATTTTTAATACTTATGGTTAAATATTTCCTGAGTTACTATGGGTTTATCCTGTATGAAAGATGACAGTATTTACATAATCTGCAGATGCTTTTGAAGCCAAACACACTTCAGGCTGAGTTTTCCTGACATATAATTCCACCATCAGATCTTTACAGTATATTAACAGTTTGGTACTGAGCACACTGAGTCCCCCACCGTATCAATGATGCCATCATTGCTATTCATCATACAGATTTTGAAAACAAAATGCGTTTGGGAACCTTGAGTGTAAGTTTTATTTTGGGCAGAAATAATTTCCTGACATTTCCTTTATAAATCTTTCAAATAAATGTTACCACACATGAGTAAGGAAGACAATCTCACATTTCAGAACAGAGCCTCCTGGCATATAACTATTGCTACTATAACCACAGTTACAGCACTGGACTTGACCACGGCCACAAATAAGAAGAGAGCAGGGAGTATGAAGGAGCTACATTTTGCTTATTTAAGTTTTCATAAATTGCTACATTTAATAACTTTCAGCCTATAGCCAAAAACAAAAGTTCCAAGTAGTTTCTTGTTATTTAAGCTTTCATGGAACTGTTCTTCCTGAGAATTAAGTTCTCCCAGCAAAAAAAGTAGTTAATTAAATATACCATGCAATTTCTTATGTGTCTCATCATTGTCAGTAAAGGCTAGGACGCACAAGAAGTGGATTTGCAGGACTTAATTGCAGGCAGCTAATGTGAAAGTTACAAACTGTCATTAGAGACTCAGTGTTAGACACACTGTCAGCCACGGATTAGTTAACAAAGCAATGCTGCCTCAGTGTCGATTACTCCAGCGGATGGTTCATAGCTCTGCCCTCAACCCCTAATCCAAGGAGGCCACCGGACAGACGGCCCCACGCGCGCAGAGCAGTGCCTGCTGCTGCCCAGCACCAAGGGCCGTGCAGCCGCCCCGAAGCGCTCGCGGCCTGCAACAAACACAGCGAGATCCCGTCAACAGCCGTGGTGGCTCCCAGGCACAGGAAGCTCACCCGGACAGGAGGAGGGAGTCCCCATAATTTGGATACGGTCTCAGCAGCTATTGGAAACAGGATGTTTCCGAAGACTTGCATACAGAACTCCCAACAACTGGAGCAATAAAGACTAACAGAAGCCGTATCATACAGGTTCTGGAGTGCCTTTCTCTAATCATTACCAATGGCTATTAAGGGGCTATGAGGAAGCATTCCCTATGGATCTGAGACTGTAAAAATCACCTCTTTTCTGTTACTGTCATCAGTAATAATTTGCACTTTTCATTTTTAGATTTCATTTTACTCAGTAACACATGCACATGCATTACTATCACACACATGTTCTCCAGACACAGGCAGAGAAATGCATCACTGAAATATATTTAACTTTTCCCCCCTCCCAATACCAGAAAATAACTGTTCAGAGAGGTGTGTCACAATGATCTTAAGCGATGCACTCCTGTTCTCTAGGCGCAGTCGTGTTGATGCTGGACATATGCCAGCACAGTTATTTGAAGAACAGTAAATCAGCACCTGTCTCTCGGTATCAGCTATGAATGAGCTTACACAAATGTGCGTGTTTGCCAGCTGGCAAAATGTAGAAAATCCCAGAGCTGCCAACCCAGCACATCTCCATCCAGAACAGAAAACTAAATAGATCATTTAACTGCGCTTGAGAAATTATTACGGAAAACAAGACAAAAAGCCCACAAACATTTCTGTGCCAAGGGAATCTGGCCACCTGTTTTGCCCCTGGGAAACTGCACAATGATACTCAGATTGGCAGAACTTTTCTTCCAGAAGAAACTCAAAGGCCCAAAGGATTCTGGACTACTGCATCCCTGTACTACACATGAAATCCAACCGGGAGTTCTCTCTTACTGAAGGTCCCACTTGTTACAGTATCAGAGCACCTTTCTTATTGTTGACAGAATATGTGAGTGTTCTCTGTAGTCCTGAGGACAACAAAGACTGACCTCGGACATGCGATGTATCAGCTGCTCAACAGGAGTTAGAAGAGGCCAAGTTTCCAAAAAGGTGATAAGTACATTTCAAAATGGACAACTTTACATTAATTTACATTCATTTTTTCGACTGAGTATTCTTTTAGCACCAAGTTTGTTTCAAGTTTGATTTTTGTTCTGCCTTCTTACTAAAGAAACAAATCCTTCACTTTCAGGGTATAATGACAGTTCTGCTTTATTTTCCAAAGATTTCTTTCTTCAGCAGAGAAGCTGGCTGACCAAACTACAGAAAGTGAAACATAGTGTAAGGAAAACTCTTTCCCCTGTTTTTTAATTTGCTTCACTCAGCATAGTCTTAGACTTTACTTGTAGTGATGCCAAGTAGGACTGTAGGAAGAAGTGTTACAGAAATATGATTTCGAAATTTTTCTTAATTTTTTTTCATCATGACTACAAAAGGCAAGGCTTTCACTAGATGTGCTACCTGGTGGCTGACAGCTTTTGAGTCACTCCCAGTGTGTTTCCTCAGTTGATGTTATAAAGTGATTATAACATGTGGATCTTAAGACTTCTAGCCAGAAAAATAAAGAAAAAAAAAAATCAATGCTTATTTCAGATAACAAATGTGAACTAGCCCTCCATTCTACTTCGTATTTCAAAGCATCCTCAATTCTGCTAAGTGTAAGAGTGCCCTGGAAGTCAGACAGGTAATTCTGAATTTTAATGATACTCACGCATGAATGGGAATGAACTGAGTATTTTGCCCCGATTGTGCAATCCATAAAGAATAACACCACCAATGCGGTTTTTAATGCCTATATTAATGATCCATTGGAGTAAGGCCTATTTATTACTACTTCTCCCCACAGCCTATGCCCTATAAAAGCACTGGCTAATTAAGTGACAAGGACTAGGATGACAGCAACTTGGCACCTCAATAACCAAAAAATCACTAACAAGAGGAAGAAACTGTTCTTGTCTTACAGATCATCTTAGCTGTCAGTAGAAGGGTTCCAAAAGGCTGATACTTCACATATCAGTAAGAGACAAATCAAACTTACAAGATTTCTACTTTGATTAAGAAAGCACAAGCCTCCTCAGTATTCATCTCACTTCATCTCCGCTCCAGAATGGTGCTTCTTCCTACTCCTGACAAGACTCAGTGTAGAAAGAGACTGATTAGAACCACCGAGCTGATTAACGCAAGAGCTTGAAATGAAGTTTCAAAGTTATTCTAGCCTGTTGGCCAGTTTCTATAATACACGGAGTGAGTGTATTCCCAAGCGAACAGTTAGCTGCATGTTTTGCCACTAAGTTCACAAGATGTAAGCCTCAAATATCTTGTTTCTGTCATCTTGAGTGAGGTGAAAGAGTTTCCTCCACTAGTCAAAAGGGGAAGATTTTCAACTTAAAAATGAATCCCGTTCAAATAAGAAATGAGACCAAAAGGCATGTGTGGACAAGATTTGCTGTCTATCTTTCTAACAGGCACCACATCACACAGGGAGGGCAGTGACAACTGCAATGGCTCTACCTTACTGTGACAGAATGAAAGACGACACGTAGAAGAGGAATGACACACCACCCCTGGGTGAGGGAAGACACACACTGCTCAAATGGATGTCACTTCTCAGTCGCAAGGAATATTCCCCATGCCTACAAGACCAAATATTAGATCTGCAAAACCAACATGTAGAATAATCCACTTACCCATTCCCTGCTCATTTTCCAACCTACAAGGACTACTTCTGCCACTGTATGTCAGAAGCAGAACCTGAAGTATCTCATTTTGCCTGATGCAACACCACCAATCTCAAGGAGAAAAAAACCAAACACTTCAGGGAAAAAAAAAATCCAATTGTCTACACCATTATTTTCTAAAACTGGTGGCCTTAAACTTTTTGTACCTATAAGTTTCTCGACACCTTGCCAAGCTTAATCAAGAACATTCTGAAAAAAATGGATGGCTACAAATATCACCAATGAACCAACGGGAGTGAGAAGACAATTTCTGTTTGGTGAGGCTGTTCCCACAGCCATTTAATTTTTTAAAATAAGCACAATTCTTATTACAGTTTCTAGCCATTGGGCCTTATTATGCCTTTTTTCACTACACTGAAGAGTACCTTCAAACAACTGTATTCTCAGTCTTCAAACAAGACTGTTTATGCACTGTAACAACATTTTTTGCACAAACACATTAAGAGTGAAGTAATTCACTGAATCACTTTCCTAGTTATTAAACTAATTTTTATTGTTTATTTTTACCATGTGTTGACACCAAGTGTTACAGTTCTCCAGTTTTAGAAAAGTCAAATATCCAATGCTGAAGTAGTATTTAATACATACAACTAGACAGTTTCCTACAAACACTTCAGAGTGCAACTAAAATAAAATGCCTTTTAAGCCTATTAAATAGTCCCACAAATATCAAGGATATTGTGTGATCTCACCTCTAACATTTTACGAAGTTTTTGAAGAATACCTACATATTTTCAGGCCCCTGATCAGGCTGCTAATTCCAGAGACAATCAAGGAGGATCCTTTCCTAGTGCAAACCTTGCACTAAATGTTTTAAACACCACATTAGAAAATGAGAGAACTTTGAAACTGAAGCAGTAAAGACAAAGCATGAGACAGATTTGAAGTTTCCTGTGAAATTTTACATTATCAGCTGACTTCTGTTTCAGTGCTGACTTCAGAATATTTTTAACCTGAATACCAGAAATACTTCTCTATGAGTTATGCAAAAAGATATTTTTGTTGTACTTCAGATTTCTAAATTGACAGTGTTACTATTTTGTTCCTTAAGACAATGACATTCATTCTAAATAGATAAGGTATGAAGAAAGCATATATAGAAGACAGAATGCAAGTCTTCCAGATGCTTTCTCACTATCTTGGTAGATTTCTACCACCCCTCTGCCAAGATGATCTGCCCTCCCAGCTCAACCAGATGAAGAACCTGTTCATGCACGTCATCTTCACAGGAATTTAGAGTAGCCTAATCTACTGCTGGAGGTTTTTCAGTCCAGTGTGGCTAATGATGCAACCACTCTTCTCTTGCTCAATAAAATTGATCCTTCAGAGATACCTGGGAGTTAGTATCTTCCATTGCAGTAGTCTCTACTAGCAGCATTAAAGAATAGGTTAAGGAGATGACCAACGAGAACAACAGATAAAGCTGCTTTCACCCTAGGACAAAACGATAAAAAGCAAGATGACATGAAGCCTTTTCCAACCCTGTGCTTTGACTCCACAAATCTAGAAAGCAAAGAAAAACACAAAGATGTACACTACGGTAGGAAGGCCTAAACAGTAATAAAAACACCAAAGCTTGCCATAAACAAAACTTGCAGAAAACAATTATGCCTACTGGGCAAGAATTAAGTTTCCAGGAAAAAAGTAAGCATGATTATCTCCAGTACACTACTAATGGCAAGAGGAAAATTCTTGTTATGGCATTTTAAGTCTGGAGACACCATACAAGTTCACACACACAGTGTGTTAACCAAGCTATGGTTCCAGCAATACTAAATCTCATACACAACAGCTACCATAAAGAAAAACACCTATACACAATTAGTCGTCCTATCTTCCTCTACATAAAACACACACAAGCATTCTGCCCTATTATGCCATTTTATGCAGATATTAACTTCACCTTGAAGAACGTAATGTTGGTTTAAAGTCTGGTGAAGCAATAAAACTGTTCAAAAGCAAAAGCCAGAGTTTTACTAAGAGTCAAATTCATGTCTTAGTTTGGTGTTAACAAAGAAACAAACTTCTTCCAGTTGTCAATGTTTATGTTGAGAGTTTTGAAATCTTAATCAAAAGGGTATGTAAGGATTAAAAAAAAGTGTCTCTCCAGTTGGAATGCCCAGAATCTCCTTGATGTATGCTGATGTTTAACCCCTTCCTCCTTAAAAGAATTCAGGGTAAACAGGTGCACACAGAGGAGACAGTAAAAACTTTCTTGTAGAGTCCTGGGAGCGTGCCGGGGCCTTGCCCTGCAGGAGGGAGCTCCATACCAGTTCTATTCCTGGCCACCCTGCAGAGACTGGCAACAACGCACAGACTCGCATTTAGATTTAAAACACATAGTTCAAATATTGCAGTGCCCACCTATTTGTCAAAACCCAATAAAGATTCCAGTTCTGGAAAGTGCTGTCTACAAACTCCAAGCCACTGGTTTCCAACACCTTCTCCAGTGGGATTTTGCTGAGTATAGGATGAAAATCAAGCAGCAGCTCCCTTGCCTTGAATTCAGATTCTCTTGCCCTTTTTCTTGCACCTTTTCCATGTCCTTTTTGTAGTCATCCTCTCCTTTCAATCTGAATTGGCATTCCTTTCTCTGCATGCTCATTTATAAAACTACTAAAATACTTCCTTCCACACATTCACAGACATTTTACTCTTGGAAGAAGGCCTCACTTGACAGATCACTAAATGCCCCAGGAAAACTGAACCCTCTGTCAATGAGTTGCTAGTAGAGTCAATAAGCAAACAGACAGGACCAGCTGTAGAAACAACTCAAACGGAGAAATTCTAGCTATAAAAGGATAGTTAAGAAAATAATAATATAAATAAAATATGGCCTGGATAGACCAACGGAGGTTCTAGAATCTTCTATAATGCAAGTTTAAAGGACAGGCCGAAAACAGCTGCCAAGAACAGATCACATATTCTTAAGCCTGGCTCAGCTAAGGATACTGGAATAGTTCTCCTAACATCGTTTCCCAGCTTTACCTTAATTTTAAAATTAGGTGATAAGATTTAAGGAGCTAATTGTATAAGTGTTTTAAAATAGCAATATACATACACAAACACACAGACTTCTGCAAGACATCTGACTTTGTGCCACAACCCACTACTACTAGATTAAAGACTGGCTAATGATAGCTCAAGATACATTTCTATGTGACGAAGCAGCATAGGATAAGACAGTCTTTTACTGAGCTTCCAGAGGAACTGAGCTAGGCCTCCTGTTACTCAATATTGTGCTCAATTCCAGCTCACTGATGGAAGTTGCCAGTCAGAATAACTTGAAACTTCTAAGCTTGTAGCATTACCCTGTTCATGTTATTTCACTAAGAAGTAGAGGCCACTACATATCATAGGTTCATCTCAGCAAAAATTAACACACCCAAATGAAAAACTTCACTACAAACAAGGATTGAAGGCTACAGGAGACCCACACCCATTAAACATAAGGTACTAATGTGCTACGATAAAAACAAGTAGCACGCGTTATAAAATTGTGACACAAAGCAATTGTTAAGAACAAAACTAGTGCTGAGTTAAGACGTCCACTTTAAAAAGAGAAAGATGTTGAAGATGTTGGTAAGATTTAAACCAGTATTGCAAGAACTAGGTCATTCCCAGAGAGGGGGTGGGACAGGAAAGAAACAGAAATTGGGACTACTTAACACACCAAAAGGGTCAAAACTGAACTTGATAAAGTACATGAAGTTTTACAGGGAGGAAAGAAGAGGTACTAAAAAGACACTGACCCAACCAAAACAATACAAAGAACAAGTGGGTGGACTAGCAGGTCCAGAGACTTCAAGTTAGGTACAAATTTACAACAGTGAGATTATAAACTGAGCACTGGAATCCATAATACTGTCTTAGAGGTCTTCAGAACTGAATTAAAATGCAACAACTTGTGTTGTATGTGACAACAATACATGCTGTAGAAAAAATACCAGCTACTGGTAAAATATAATGACCTTCGATTCCGTGGCAGTGTGTGTAGATGACCTAGTAACTCTTCCAAGCCTTAACTGTTTCAGAAGTACATAATGCCTTTATTTTTAAATATATAGTTTAACCATGAGGCATAATGGGCAAAGTATAACATGAAAATAGATACTCATGCCAACCAAGAAAGATACCCTTTTTTTTGTTGGTCAAGTGACCTGTCTATTTTCATAACTGAAAGTTATGATGAAGTGTCTGAAGTCCTATGAGTTAGCCCCTCATTCTATCATACAGGTCTTACACTGCACTGTTTATTCTAGTTAGCAAGTTCTGTCAAACCTAAGGTCAGAGGCCAAAAGAAGAAAGTGACACCAAACATTCTGCATGGGGCTCCTCAAACCTGAAAAATTATAGACAGAGACGGTAATCACACAGAATGGTAATAGAGTCATAAAGCACAGACACCACCACCCCCCCCC
>JMFS01123702.1:0-12831 GCA_000699545.1 Podiceps cristatus
CAGATATCTGGTAAATTGAAGTCTCCCACGACAACATCAGCTAGGGATCGTGAGACTTCAGCCAACCGCTTATAGAATACCTCATCTATTTCCTCGTCCTGGTTGGGAGGTCTGTAACAGGTTCCCACCACGATATCTGCCTCGTTAGCCTTCCCTCTGATATTTACCCATAAGCACTCAACCTTGTCATTTCTGTCGTTTAGCTCTAGGCAGTCAACACACTCCCTAACCTACAGAGCTACCCCTCCCCCTCTCCTTCCTAACCTGTCCCTTCCATTGCAGCACTCCAGTTATGCGAGTCATCCCACCACGTTTCCATGATGGCAACCACATCGTAGTTTTTCTGCTGCACAGTGGCTTCCAGCTCCTCCTGTTTATTGCCCATGTTATGTGCATTGGTGTAAATGCACTTCAGTTGGGCTATAGATCTCTTCTCCAACACAGGGGTGCCACCCCTAGGCTCGTCCCAAGCAAGCCTGGTTTTATCCCCTTCCCCCTTCGCATCTAGTTTAAAGCTCTCTCAACTAAGCCAGCTAACTCCTGGCCCAGGATCCTTTTCACCCTTTGCAACAGGTGAACCTGTTTTATGTCAATCTCATTTTCTGTTAAAAAGCTTATTTATCCTCCTCTAAAGAGGTAATTTAATTTTATCTAGCAAGTTTTCTTCTTGGAGAGAAGTTTTTCAAGAGTTCCCTTGATAACACTAATAATCAACCTGGAGTGAAACTCAAGAGTCATGTTTAAAAAAGACAGGTTGGGCAATAAATAGAAAAAATAATGGAATATAGATTTCACAGTTAAAGGATCATCTCTTTAATTAGGAAGACTTAGCACTGTTAGATAATGAGTGGCAAAGAGAAAGTGAACAAGCCACATATTACTCAGAAGTAGCCTATAAATCTGTACAGCCAAGCTGTTTGGCTGATTAATTTCGTCCCCAGCATTCTGTGTTACACTAAGCAACTAAGAGAGTTCCTGCAAACTACAAACTCTCTCGGAAACTTGTTTTAGTACAGTTACGCTCTTTTACTTTTGTGTTACTTCTCAGATATCCTTTAAAAAATTAACTGTATAACATGTGCCTTCTAATTGTCACCAGAAAGGCAAGGGTAGTTAAATTGTTCACATTCTGAACTACCACTGGGCTACTGTAATTACAAATTACTCAGTGTTTCACTACCATCACTAGCACCCAAAGGGAAATGTAAATACTTTAATACTGTATGTAAGCAGGATGTTAAAGCAAAAAGTAATTCTACTCTTTAGTATAAATATGTCCAAAAAAAATGGAAAAAGATTTTTTTGTTTGTTTGTAATGATTCAGTCTTTTTCAGGCAATCATTGTTGGAATGCAATTATGTCACCACCATCCCCACCCCTGCTCCATTGTGTCTAAGGCTGTCTGCAAATTTGGCTCATTTCAGTCTACCCACATTGTGGCATTTATATGACCAAAAGGGACCACTTGTGAAATATGTGTGACTGAACATATACTTTGCATACCCCTTCAGGGAATATTTGAAAATTTCAGTGAAAACAGATTTGCTGTGATCATTTATCATCCAAATGCTTGATGAAAATAAATAAGAAAATCCTAAGAATACCATCACATTCAAATTCACATTAATTTTGAATGAATATTCTTGCTAGATATTCCCTGTGTTGTTAATCTCATCAACACGTGCAAACACTGTTCACATGGGAAGAGATTCCAGTTACAGGTGCCGTGCAGTGTGTGTACGCTCCATTCTGCTCAGTTGATTTTGCATGTTAACATTTCTACCTGTTAGCATTTTTCTTGTTTAAATAGCCCAAATACTGCACACCATTGTGGCTTAATAATTACCATTGACACAAAACTAATTCAATTTCCCAGTCCTCTTCAACTTCTTTTCTGGCACATTTTCTGTGTTAGACATGCTGCTCTTTGACAGTCATGGCTCAAGCACAAACTGCTATGACTGAATAATTATATGCTAAATTACAGTTTAGATGTTGTAGGAGGAGCAATCCAAGACTATTTAAAAAATCTCCGAAACAATGAATTTTTATTTCTTGTTGTGTACTGTAGAGTTTCCATGAGATGGTGATCCATCTAGTTTTATTTCTTTATTAAGTTGTTTGTTTGGGTTTTTTTAAAACTAAATATCTCTGTAACAGGTTTTTAATATGACGTGGATAGACACTAATGGTGTGAATTGGTGTTAAATAAGGAAACTGTTTAATTTTCTGGGCAAAACTGGGATTCTCAAAGCTCCTCTGTGTTGCTCTGGTGTAGGTGGAAGAGACTTAAAAACTGGTAACATACACCAATCTGCACCAACTGCATAATTCTACACAGCTCTTTATCACATGTTCAGAAGGAGAGACTGATTAAAGGCTCCTCTTTTCCAATCCATAATAGCGATACAGGCAGCAGATCTACAAAAGAAAGAGAATATGTTATTTGGGGGAAAGTGACGAACTTCAGTATCTCTGGTAGAATTAAAAAAGGCTTTGGAAGAAATGATTCAATATTCTTTGTTAAGTGCTATGGTTAATGTGTATGAGTAAATATAACCTCTCACCTCCTCTCTAAAATGAAAAGCCTGGAAATAAATAAAACACCAAACAAATAAAAACTTAGGTCAAAGTAAATTTGGGATCAGGGAGCAAAACTGTAAATCTACTTTAATTTCATGGTATTGCATTTAACTGCAATAGCAACAGAACACAGCCATACTGAGGGGAAGGCAAGTCTGTTTGGGATGCTGGGTCTGTGTGTACTGTTAAGCAGTGCAGTTATTCTCAAACACTGTATACATCAAGCTGTAGTGTACATCATTTATTTATTACTAACTTTGGAGATAACTAAGTAGTTGAACAACCTTATACCTCAGCTCTCATAAAGGGAGATATATTTACAGGGGACACTAAGCTTATAAGAATAGCAAAGCACGCTCAGTATACAGTGAATGATGATCACTGAGGGGAAGCATGAAGAGGGTAGGGCATTTATACTCTTTTGGCACCATTAATTTTAATTTGAAGCTTGGGTCTGAAAGGCAAATTCAAATGAGCACATAGGACTCTGCAAAAAGTTCCCTTGGAGCCTGAACCTACTCAGAACAATGAAGAAGGGTGAAATTCTGAACGTTAAAGAACTTGGAGATTTGAGCTGATACAACCCCCTGTCATTCAGCTATATCCTGGCCTGCTTCTTCCATTAAGTGCTTAGGAACACCATTGCATGATATGGTGCTTTAGGAAAAATAAAAGACGCTCTATTCCATTTAAGCAGGAACCTCTGGGGCCAGGAGCTTCACCACTCTTTTTTTTAGAAGCACTGCATGAGAATATATGAGTGTATTAGTGTGTGAATTCAATTCCTGGATTTTGCTGGTTGTGGTCCCTAAAGCTGGTGAAACTGTGCCTACACGTTCCTAATCAGTTGTTTCCTGCCTTCAGTGCTCGCTTGTTGCACACTGGACAGGACAGGAACAATGCGTTTGTAGGAGAAAGGGAGTAGGACGGGGAAAAGCAATGTCTGTACAATAGCACCTTTAAAGTAAATGAAATGATCAGTTAACAGCTCCTGTGGACAGCAAGGATCCAACAATTTATTATCCTATAATAATCCATGTGGATAATTTCATGTATCTGGCCATTACCAGATGCATTACCTTAACTGCTAGCATATGACACTAAGGTAATTTATATACCAGCACTTTTATAACAAGAACTTAGACTTCTAGCATTTCATTTTCCTGCCCTGTGAAAGAAGATGAATCTCGACAGTTTTGACTGATGAGTCAAATAACTGTAATGAATCAAAGTATATTTCTAGCTGCCAGATATAATGTACTAACTATAATGTTACTGAACAAAACTATTTTGGTAAAAAACCAGCAAATGAAGAAACTGGAGCCACCCTTTATACTTCTTCAGATTTAGCATCATGAAGAAAGAAAACATTTATATTTACACCATTCTTAGCATCTTGACTTGTTCCTCTGTATGTAGATAGATGTTTTTTGACTAGCCATGAAAATATTAATTCAAGAGGAGGCATCTAACTTCCCCCTTAGCTCACTGGGTACTTCCAGCTAAACAATTTTCAATTTTGAACAATGCTTTGGTATGAAATTCATCTGAGTTTGTAATAGATGAGAATAAAATATTCATACAGATGAACACATATTTAATGTGACATCATTTTTAGTGATAATTTTTTCCTGAAAAAAAAAAAAATAGTTTTATGTCAAAGTCATTTTTTCTAGTTTTATTAATTAATTTTGTTTGGTGCCTGAACCAAATAATTAGTTGTTACTATATCTCTGCTTCAGTTATGTATTAATTTCATATTGTATTGTACAGTGTAGAGAGAGAACAGTGTCCATATTGCCTTGAGAGTAGAGCTGAGGCAGATGTGCAGACAAATAGTCAATTCTGAGCCATAATTACATCTTTGCTGAGACACAGCTGTTGAATAGTGCAAATAATCCATATAACAGCAACAGGAGTCAATGCAAGTTTTTCTTTGCTCACTAGAAGTAGTTACCAAGTAGTCTGATAGGTGAAATGCTGTTATGAGTGACAGATATTTCCCTATAAATTCTGTCAAATAAAATGGATGCATATTTGTTAATGTAAGTAGATCCTAACACCTCTCCTTCACCCTCAAGATGCCCAACACTTCACATGAAGCATCTAATGGGGTACATATTGGTATGGGGGTGTAACACATGGGTTCAAGTGTTCGTTATGATGCTTGTGCGAAAGGCACTCAGACTCTCTAAGGCTGAGTTGGGCGTCCATGGCGGGGCTCCGGCAGCGCGGCTGCAGCGGCCTCTGTGAAGAGCGGCCGGGGCTGCCCCGGGCCGGACACAGCTGGTTCCAGCTGGCTCCAACCCACCTGCTGCAGGGCTTGGCTGAGCCCCTTGACCACACTGGTGGCCCTTGCTGTGAAAATTAATTTAAGAAAGGGGAGAAAACGCCTGACAGAGAGACATAAAGGGAGCAAAAGGAGTGAGAAACAATAGAGGAAACACCAAGGTCAGAGGAGAAGCGGAGGTGGTGCTCCAGGCATTGGATCCTGCAGCCTGTGGAAGAGACCGTGCAGAGCAGAGGGAAAGCGTGAGGAGGGGGGAGCCGCAGAGGGAAACCTCTGCGTACGGGCCATAGGCCCCATCCCCAGCTTCCCCGCACCGTTCGGGGTGTGGAGAGGAGTCGGGAGTGAAGTTAGGTCTCGGAAAGAGAAGAAGAAAGGTGTTGGTTTAATATTTGTCTTTTTGTTTCTCACTATCTGAATTAGTATTTACGTTGTCATTTTAACTGGCAATAAATTAATTTTCCCAAGCTGCATTTTTTTTTTTTTTTTTTTTTTTCCTGTGACAGTAATGGGTAAGTGATCTCCCCATCTTTGCCTCAACCCATCAACTTTCTTGCTTCTGTTCTTCCTATTTTCTCCCCCATCCTGCTAGAAGACAGTGAGTGAGCAGCTGTGTAGGAATTTAGGTGATAGCCAAGGCTAACCCACCACAACAATATTCTCTAAAATAGTATTCAATGCAAGATGGAGAAAAAAGGATAGATAATCTCACATACATTGGGAATCCCGATTTGAGCCGCATCAGTCAGGCCTCCCATCAGGGCATGGCACACAGTGCAGATCCCATCCGTGGAGAGGTTCGCCAGCATTTAGAGCTCTAAAAGGATTTTCTTAGAAGAAAACATACTCAGCATTTCTACTGTCAAGCAAAAGAATGTTTGCATGAGAACATGCTGCTTCACTTTTAGATATAGCCAGCTCCCAGGTGGTGTCATTGGTGGTGCCAAGTGAGAGGGGTCTATAGGCTCCTCTGTTAGAGTTAACCTCCTGAGTTTATCCTTTGGCCAAGGGATTTGTGCAGCACAGCACAGGCCTGTATGTACACAACTGTACATGCACATACACAACTGTACATGCAGGACAGCACAGCAGAGGACAGGCCTGCACCTACTCAGATTAACTGTTATGTGGATCACAAACTCCATGGTGTACAACCATCTGGGTCGCTACTGCTGGGCACTCAAAAAAGGCAGGTACTTGGGTGATGGAGTGTGGTGGGTCAGCCTCCAATAACAGCCAAACACCCAGCCAGCCAGTGACTTGTTCCCCTACCTCAGCAGGACAGGGTGGGGGGGAAATAGGATGAGAAAGTTCATCGATTGAGATAAAGATGGGGAGATTGCTTAATAATTACTGTCGCAGGCAAAACTGACTCAAATTGGGGAAAAATAATTTACTGTTAATTAAAGTAGATTTGGGTAGTGAGAAACAATGGCAAACATTAAAACAACAGCTTTCCTCCTCCCTCTCCCAGGCTCAACTTCACTCCCTCACTCTCCTTACCCCTCTCCCCCACCATGAGTGGCACAGGAGGGGATGGGGGACGCTGCGGGCGGTCAGTACTCAGCAGCTTCTCTCTACCATTCCTTTCTTCTCACGCATTTCCTCTGCTCCAACATGGCTTCCCTACTGGAGCCAGCTGGAACCAGCTGTGTACAGACCGGGGCAGCCCCTGGCCTCTGTCAGCACCTGGGTGCCATCACCCAATACACAAATAGACACCAAAGATACACCTGAGGGTGTCCTCTAGCAGGACTCTGGCTTCTCTGTCACCCTGCAGCACATTTTCCTGTGCCTGTCTATGGGTGCATCAGGACAGACAGTTGTTTCCAGTGCATGTGATCGCGGCATCGGAGAAAGGCTCTAGCTCAAACTTTTCAATGGTGAAAAAGCCCCACTCAGAAGACTGGCTGATGTTTTTCTGTTGCTGCTTGTTACTGTGGATTATACCTCAGCTCTGAATTTCTATTTGCACTTATTGTGCAGATTTTTTTTCTTGATTTGTCAAAAGTCTAGATCAAAATAACTTATGATCCTTACCCTTTTCCATTCACCATGTATACTGGTAATGATATTTATTTTCTGAGAAAATGTGTTAACACTATCATATTGTTTTCTGAAACAAAAAGCTTTTCTCAGTTCACATCATGCACAGAGTTAATACACTCTCTAGCAATAAAGTAGCTGTTGATTATTGCCCTGCACAGTTGCAGCAGCCTCATTAGTTTCACTATGTAGCTTGCAGTAGTTTCATGCCAAATTAAAAATACAGGTCATTCAGAGGACTAATGTGAGCTCAGCCTTCAGAAATTTGAAGCTCACCTGAATCCAACAATTTATAAACACACAAAGCCCCTTCGTACTCCATCCAAAAGCAAAAATTCACAATGGGTATAATTAGGAGTGTTGTTCTGTCTTAGCAATTAGACTGTGGCTGATATATATACCTGATTATTAAAATGAGAAAGATGTTTTTTACTGTTTACATGCTATTTAAATATTGAATGCTTATGCAGGGTTACCTTGGTCATGGGAAATGTTAAATAACTGAAACAACATATACTTTAAAAAATATTACTTACTGGGCAATGAGCTTAATTTGAAGACCACTGAAGTCAAGGAGTTCTTTTCATTGTGTAGAATACATTATTGGCCATGCTCAGTGCCTAGCTTTGGGTGTGATAGTACAAACAGGCACCCTCTCTGTAATGATATTCTGATGGAGTAAAATGGGTCCTTCTTATACCCAGAACATGTTAGGACAGTGTTAAAAATACAGTATCAGGTGCTGATGAGTCTCCCTCTGGAGAACAAATAGGGTGATGAGGAATGGAGAGGCTCTTGTGCAAGTAGGTTGAAAGAGTTTGGCCTGCTTAGCCTAGTGAAGGCTCTCAGAGGACATTACTCTTCTCTACGGGTAAAACAAAAGTATACATCAGGTAGATGTCCACTTGTGGGCATTGAGGTCTCCTTTCACATGAGTCACGTGCTATGGGGAGGTGGAGGGAGGAGGCATGAACAGAAGAGATACTAATCCCTGTCTCCTCCCTCCTTCGCTTGGAGAGTTCCCTGCATGTCAACATCACAACTTCTTCCTGCTTTGTAAACCTGGCATATGGGTTTAGGGAGATGAGAAGCAGCATCCTGGAGACAGAAGCTAATGGAAAGCTAAAGTTCCCATAATCTTCCCTGATCAATCATCACCTGAGTAAACACCAAGGAGGGAGACCATCTGCTTATGAAAAAGAAAACTGTTGGCTGTGGAAAATCTGTGAGAACAGATGAGCAATGTTGAAGATCAGAACAAGGTTGCTAGTAAACTGAAAGGTAAAGTTTCTGAGCATTCTATTGTTAACACAGTTTTATGTTTAACTGGTTTAAGGAGAGAAGTTAATGAAATTATGAAGAGAATTGTATGACTTGGCTACAGGGAACTGGTTTCAATTGCTTAAGATGTTCTTTCCAAGCTTTTACAATCTGTTTCTAAGTAATTTTTTTTTTTGATGATTGAAGATTGCCAGTTTTCAAAATTATACTCTAGTTGATGAAACTACACAAGCTATTTTTGCATAGCTGTTTACAGGTTTCTTCTCAGTGTTAGGTGCTTTAGTCATTATTTTCTTTTCTCTGACTGAGTCTCTTTTTTCCTCTGTCAGTTATATGAAGGATTTTCTCTAGCATGCAAACACCTACTATCAAATGCCTTAAAGAAGCTGTTTTTCCAGTGATTGCCCACTACTGAAAAACTCTCTGTGGACATGAAAAGCTTAAGGATATTCAAATAATTAACTAATTGAAATGAAATAAATTTAATTTAACAATACTTTTAATACAGTGCAGTATTTTTTAGTTTGTAGACAATAACAGGTTTTCAAGAATTTCACAAGTTCTCTGTATGGCTGAATGTCTCAGAATGCATTCACTTCCTATGATTTTGATGCCCTTAAAAGAAATTGATTTTTTCCCCCGTTTGAAATCCATGTATAAATAATCTGCTCCACCAAACAACTAAACTGCTGGAACACAAACGAGTCATTTAGATTTTAATTTGGTCAGATACATTCAGACAATACACCTACCTTACCATGAAGGAGTATAAATAGAAATAAAGGCAGATTTGCATCAAAGTTGTGATGAATAAATTGTAAACAATAGTTGAAAAGTAGTTATTAGCAGATTCATAATAAAAGGTTTTAATGGACACTACATTTCTGAGGCTATGTGAAATGGAAAGTACTTACCAGAGGTAATAACTAGTTTAATTTCCTTCCATAAGTGTAACAGCCATTCTTTGCAAATTATTGTGCTTAGGAGATGCGAACTGAGACCACTGAGAGGAAGTCTCTCTTCAGTCTGGAAAGCATGTACATGAAAATGTAATTCCATCCAGGTGTGAACCCAAATCACTGAGATTAACAAGGGTGTCCTCATTGACTTCGGTTGCAATGGTGCTCCTCATGAATATACATAGTGTTTAAATATATTGAAGATATAGTACAATATTAAAAAGTGGTGATAATGTTCATCACCATCACTGTACAATAATAAAGTACTGAAATAAAGCAGTATAAGACTCAATAAAAAAATCTAAGCATCCAACATTTCAATAATGTTATCATATTCATATACATAATCAGTTCTCTTCAATAGCCTTTCAAGAAGAGTGTCCATAGTGTCATAACACAGAAACATATATTTGTCACTTGTTAGAGAGTTGGTATGATTTTATAGGTGTTAAGAATTTTAATGGGGTTACACAAATTTACTTGAGACCATTATATATTTGAAACCTCAGGTAATAGGGAATGTATTGTTAATTACTGTAGCAAATTAAAAAAAACCAAACCCACAACTATTTCACAATTTCACAAACTCACTTTAATAAGTTTTAAGCAGCTATATTTAATAAGCATATGTTCATGAGATTAAATTATTACATATTAATTAGAAGGAAAAACCTTCTTAAATTAGAGGAAAATGATTTCTATATCAACATCCATATTAGAGTTCCATGTAATCTCAATATATACAAGACTTTAAAACGGGAATAAAATACACAGCACACATAGGACACATATAAATAAAAAGTAAAAGGAAAGAGAAATGCACTGTAAAAGCTCTCTTCCTAAGAAATTCAGAAGTATAAAGGTAGTTGCAGTGTAATGCAAAGAACAGATAACAGTTTGGGGCAGATATTTGAAGTTCTGTTCTAGTGGAGACAGTTTAGCAAAGAAGAATTTGAACTTCTCTAAACATCTCTAAACATGATGTTCTCATGAGCATAAGGTCTGATTCAGGTCCTGGTAAACACATTTTCCTTCCTCAAGTAATAGATGACTAGTTTAACTGCCTCAACATCTAGACCAAACGAGATACTAGAAAGAAGGATTTAGCAGCTTTGATGATTTGTTTCTATGTTCGAGGAAAATGGTAATTGGGATTGAAAGGATACAAGACTCTTCACTTGCAGACTGATGACAGCTATCCCAATTTCAGGTAATAAAACAGGATCAAGAAAACTGCCCGGTGCTGAAAGAATGGGTCAGTCCTTAACTGGACTGGAAAGACTGGACAAAGAAACCGTGGAGGTTCACTCAGGCTAAAACACACTGCAGCCACTCAGCCATGTGCTTATAAAGTGCCCACCATGTCTCTCCTGCTTAATTCTGCCCTCAGGATCTTCTCTTTCTAGGCAAGGGGACAGGGTACAGATATCACTTTCTGTGACTTCAGGTTAGGTTTGGCTAGATCAGGACTTCTCTCATTTTTAATAATGCCCACAGAAACAGAAACCCTGAGATACCATGGTAAGGAATTCAATATAAGGACAGAGATAAAAGAAAGCTTTGGGAAATAATATGTCAATGTGTAGGTGAACTAAATGTAGCCCATAGCCCTCCAAACATCTTTCACTCACTACACTTTTCCATATCTCATTCAGCTGAGCACTGGAATATTTCTTACACTGTAAATACTGTGAGAAGCTGAGGTAGGAAGTTTGTTTTTGATAAGCAGCTTGAATATTCAGAGGCAAGAGGCCAGTGAGAACTGAACCTTCATGTTCAACAGAATGAACTAACTAGTTTGGATGCAGCAGTAGGGCTAGCGAGAGCCATCTTCATCACGAATTTCTAATTCCTCTACTACTACTAATGAACTGTTCATCAGTCCTGAGGACAGCAAATTCCATTCCATCAGAGTATTAAGAAATTATGTAAATGCGATAAGGAGACCTAATTAGAGTGCAGGAATTGCATGGTTCAAGGAAAAGTTCAGTTATGTATCAGTAATTACACAACAGCCCTTTTTCCTAACAGACTAAAGCAACTCCGTTTCAGCATAATAAGTATTATAATTAAAACAGCTTTTCAAACAAATGATGCATGAAATATATAATAAAAAATGTAAACTCCAAACATCTATAGGATTTGTTTAAAGACCCAGGAAGCATGCAAAATAGGAAAAGCATTATTTTGATGTAGATAATATAATAGCCTTTTATTTTTAGCAACAGAATGTTAATGGCAAGTGCAAAATTTTCAATGTCAAGGAAGAATCATACTCAGCTACAATATGAATTTAAAATTATAACTTTGTTCTTGTTCTTGGAAGGCAGAATGAATTACACAGATACGGATGCTGAAGGAGGGGCCCGGGTAGTTGCAATGGATGTTCAGAATGAAAGGTTTGCAATGATGAATTAAATTTAATGGGGCAATTCAGTCTTTTCAATCATACTATTAAAGCTAAGTATTGAAATGCACATATTCTCCTAGGAATTATTGTTCATCTTGTATCTTCTTGACTTTTGCTTCACTTATTGAAAGATTTTTTTTCTTCTATAAAAGATGAAATTGTGGCAGCCTAACAAATTGTAACAAAGTAAAAAGAATTGTGCTTCCTAAAAAGGAAAAACGGCTGAACAGTGGGGATATAAACTTCTGGGTGTTGAATTATTTTTACATATATTTAACGGATACTTTTGAATCATAGGAGTTCAGTATCTTCCAATCCACTCAAAACCTAAAGAAAGTTTGATTCTGGGATGTTAAAAAATGAAATTTTTTTCTTAGCTTGCGATGCACCTGACAGGACTAAGCCCTGAAGTTACATTACACTTTCTTCCTTTTTTTTTTTTTTTTTTTTTTTTTTTTTTGTCTTGTAAAGCTCTCTGTTGATCAGACCGCTGATGAGCTAAAATGTGTTACATTGTATTGATTTTTTTTAGAGAGGAGAATGCCTCTGGCACAAGGAAAGCTGAAGGAAAAGAAAAATACCAAGAAAAATGTATATAAATGTCCTTCTCTTCATGCTGGTACATGCTGGGGAAGAAAACTGGGAGAGCCGTTTAAAGTCCAGAATAATACACATATTACCAGATCCTGGGGGGATTTTTGGTTATGGTTTTGGTTTTTGTGTCATTTTGTTTTTTTCCCATAAAGTTTATTCTGGCTCCCTTGGAGCTTTCACTGCAAATCTGACAAGTTTGGGCTGTCTCTCTAACAGACAGAGTGAATCTTTAGGGGAAAAATATAGCATTAGGTCTCAAGGTTAATATTTGCCCTCAAAGGTTAGTAGTAAATAATGTGCCCAAAACATAAGCTTTCTGAGCTTTTTGTACCTTTGAGATATTTTTAACTGTGTTGAGCAATTATTGGAATTATAATTCTTCAATTATTCCACTGTCTAGGATTATGCATATGATCCTTAAAGGAGGAAAAAGGCCTATTTTCTTCCCTAACACCAATGTAATTGCATTGAAGAGATGCACAATTGAATTATATTTACTATGAGGAGATGAAAGAAACTTGTAAACCAAATTACTTATGGATCGTAACTGATGAGGCCAAAGAATTCTATACCTAATTTAGCTTTATTTTTTTTTTTTTTTTTTTCCCTGCAGAGATGTTTATTGTGGGAACTGAACCTTAATGTTACATAGAATCATAGAATCATAGAAT
>JMFS01123703.1:0-19618 GCA_000699545.1 Podiceps cristatus
GGGTTGTTTAGCCTAGAGAAAAGGAGGCTGAGAGGAGACCTTATTGCTCTCTACAACCACCTGAAAGCAGGTTGTAGCAAGGTCGGGGTGGGTCTCTTCTCCCAAGTAACAGGTGAGAGGAGAAGAGGAAATGGCCTCAAGTTACACCAGGGGAGGTTTAGATTGGATATTAGGAAACATTTCTTCACTGAAAGGGTTGTCAGGCACTGGAACAGGCTGCCCAGGGAGGTGCTTGAGTCACCATCCCTGGAGGTATTTAAAAGATAGATAGATCAAAAGATAGAAAAAAGAAAAGATAGGTAGATGAGTTGCTAAGGGACATGGTTTAATAGGGGTTAGGCATGCTTGGACCTGATGATCTTAAAGGTTCTTTCCAACCAAGGGATTCTATGATTCTGTGATTCTATGACTCAGTAGATGATTCAAAAAGAAGGCTCCGGCTCAAGACTAAAAGACCATGGATAAAGCAAATCCACATGTGCTGATGACTTAAATCCTATTTCAGATTTCTTTTCTCCATATCAGTTAGGTTTTTATTATTGATAGTATTAAAGTTTCTGCTTACTGTCTTAATCCCTTCAACAAATTTACTCTTTCTTTAGAAATGATCAAATTTCTCTAATGACTGAACCAAGAGAATAGGGAAAATTTGGCTGAGATGAGTGTAAACATTTTTCTGGACCTGAGGCATGAGACTCACTTTACATATAGTGCTGCAAAGGTAGCTCCCTGCCCACTCTCTGAACCCAAATTACTGCTAGGTCCTCATAGCTATAGATCTCATACATCCAGTCCCAGTTTCCATCTCATGCTGTTTACAGCTAGATCTATACTCAGGGGTACAAGGTATGAAGTATGGATCACACAAAGCCAGAATCTCCTCAGTTAACTCATTTGGCCGCTTCCTCAATCTTTTTTGACATTTCAGTGGAACAAATGGGATGTCCTGGACTGCACAGCAGTCCACAGAAGATTCCAGACATTTGTTTGAATTCTCATTTTGGCAACCATTGCTACGAATGGGGCTTAGGGACATAAATGGTGTCTGTAAAACCAGCTGTATTTTGTTAGGGTCACCTCCAATGGTGATAGTTGAGCCAGCTCTGTTTAATAGCTGTTTAATTTTTTTCCCCTTCAGTGTCACATTGAATCAAAAGTTCTCGTTTTTATATTCTTTATGCTTTATTTCAAAGCTAAATGGGCTGTACATATTACTGGTTTTAATCCTTCATGGAACTAGCACAAATTGACATTTTCCACATCCCAGCGTAAGACAAAGATTAATTAAAAGCCTCATGCTGGCCTATTATCCTCCTTTTTCATTTTATTTCTAATTCCCATGAATTTTAGACAAACTTTAAAATGATTCATTTTCCAAATATGAAGAAATCTGAGCATCAGACTCTTAAAAATACCCAACCCTCAGGAGACACCCATGCATCGGTAATATGCATGCCCAAGTGATGATAGGAAATTTCCCAAGACATCCAATTCTCTAGCAAATCCCAGGCCAGTTTTGCAGAGTTCAGATAAATAAAGATGAATGCCTGAACTTCTAATTGCTCATCCAATTAGAGACTGTGAATCATAGTCATATCCAAGGATATGACTTAAAGGATTGCCAGGAAGGAAAACGGTGGAGTTTTGGGGAAAGTTGGATGGGAAATCACTCTTTAGGCTCCCTGTTTTCAATATACCACAGTTTCGTCTTATACAGAAAGATACATTATTATCTATTTGTGTGTGTGCTTTTGTGTGACTCTTCTGTTATTAATAACCAAACCATAACAAACAGATCCATTAGAAGCAGTTAATTTGGAAAGAGAGTTTGCACATTAAGATCCCTCTCCCTTCAAGAAAATTGAGGAGGTAAGAAAGGATGATGAAGAAATTCAGCTGTTGCTGTTGGAATGTTATCACTGAGTACTAGCCATAATTTTGAGGAAAATAACTTTTGCTTTGGTAAATATTATTATAAAATACTCAGAGAAATTAAGCACCTCCTAAAGAACAGAAAAAATATGCATTTATTTACCTAGTATATTATGGAATTCACTAACCAAGTATATTTTGAAGGTTTAATTTTAAGTATATTCTATTCAGAATTGCTAGAATTTGAAAGATTACGCACAAAATATCTTGTCCTTATGCTTTCTGTTAAGCATCTGACTGAACTACACAAATCTTTACTGTTATAGTTTATAGCTTTTCATGTGCTCTTAAGTGCTCAAGAAACACCCAGTGGCACCATCCGGCCATCTCCTGTATCCTACCAGATAAGATCCCTACTAGAGGTGTGGAAATGTCTCCATTCCTGATTAGGGGTCAGTCCAACAAGCCCCGTGCTGGGGGAGGACTCAGGGGCAAACCTCCACTCTTCTGGTAACCATGGGAGGACATTGTGTTGGTGGTGGCAGAGAGCTGTAAAGGACACAGGTTCTTCTCTACCACGTTGCATGGGGAGGCAGGTGGTGCTCAGGAGAAAGGAAAAGGTGAGCCACAATCAGACAGGGTGAAAAGGTTTTAATTTTCTCCACTTCCTGCCCCCTCCTCCCCCCACCACGCCCTTAGTACTGCTCCCATCACACTTTTCACTTTGTCCATTGCTATACATACCCACACACTAGTGACATGTTTTCTCTTTGCATTCACATTGGATAGAAGGAACTGAAAAAAGGGGTTTTGCTAAACCAGGAAAGAAGAATGCAGGACAGTATGCCCCTTTGCAACGTGGCACAGAAATAGAGACACACTCAGACTGTGTCCAGTGGCAGGAGGCAATGACAGTCTCATTATTCCTCATGAAAAACCCAGTGCACAGTTATAAAAATCCAGAGGCAGGTACCATTTGTTCTATTATTTTTGCTTTTTTGCAAAAAGTTTTATTTATTCACAGACTTGTCCTTTCACATAATTCTTACTGTCCTACTGTATTAGTCTTTTGCTTGTATGAATTGTCATCTAGCAGCATTACCACATCATGCTGTTATTAGAAGCTAAAAAATGTTATAATTAGTTTAGAATAGAGAATAGAAGATGTAATTCTGATTGTGCTCATATTACGTCTGTTGTAAAACTATGTACTGGACTGGACTGAATAATATAATTATACAAGATTTGCTGCCATGTAATTATACTCTCCTGACAAAAGTCAATTTATACATCAATTTCTAGTGTTTGAATAACTGTTTCAAAATAAATTATTCTATTAAAAAGTCTCTATAATCAGAACGTCAGGAGTAGGAAAAAGTTCTATTCATTATTTCATACTTTTAAAAATATTTTTTCTCCACCTTTGTAATGTATAAAATATTTTCTCATTATTATGCTGGCTAGTCCACAGATAGAGAACATGATTTACTCTATCTCACAGGGCCAGCAAAAACCCTTATTCTTGTTCTAATTCTATTCTATTCTTCATACTACATCATCATTATAGTACTTGGTTCTTTTCTAGAAATTAATGAAACAGTATCTTTAGGTGTTTCCATAGCAGAAATTCCTACCTTTCTCTTTCTTTTCCACCTTTCTCTAAAACAGACATTAAAAGGTCTTTTTTTCTTTTTTGTTAATTTGTATTAATAGTGTTTGCTTTTTTATGATGCAGGAAATAATCCAATAGCCCATTTTCAACCTGGAATGGAAAATTGCAGTCTTTCAGGCAGTCTTAAAGCTTTACTGGTAGAGCCTGGAGAACTGGTATAACTCCCTGTCCTGTATTCTCTGGCATTCGATTCCACCTACATGCACTGCAGGACATGTAACTGGGGGTGCATGTGGGATCACAGGTTCTTTTTTTTTTGTCCATGGACACGAGATTTCTTAAAGAAATCAGTTGGAAACTGGGTTCTGCGATGCTGTGGAAAACATTGTCTTTCCTGGCAGCTTGGTAGGAACTTGTGTGTCACAGGGAAAAGAGGTGGAACTGAATGAATAAAAATACATACTGCATTGGACATTGCAAACTGCAAACATATAGCTTCAGGGAAAAAAAATCACAAAAAACCCCAAACTAAATTCACAAAACCCTCATAGATTTTTCAACAGCTATCCCCTTTCTGTATAGAAATCTCAACTTCTCATTTTTTAAATTTTTGATTTCTTGGAGAAAGACACCGTTTTTCTTGTTAATGCCTTTGTAGCTAGTTTCTTTCCTTTGTAGTATTTACTTATGTATTTTTACTGTATAAAATTTTAGAAATGACTATATAGAAAAGAAGAGCAATGTCACTTGGATGACGCTGCTTTGAATAAAAATGGATTGGCAAAGAACAACATTGGTAAAATTAAAAGCACTGCTATTAATCAGCTGACCTGGCTGTTATTAACTCCAAGTCACTTGTGAACTGGATAATCTAAGCAATTATTAAAGCATGAATGTGAATTTAGCTAATGCCCTCATCCTCCACATCATTATCTTAGACATAATCACCCTTTGGTCCTTGAATGTCTTTTTCATCTGAGTGCTGAAAGTCTCAGCATGCTGTTTTAGACGAGGCAAAATTCCTGGCTAACATGGATCCTATTTTTTCTAGTATTCCTCTTGCATATTTGGAGTTTTGCCATGCTGCTCATGGAAAAGATGTATAATAAACTCATTTTGCAATAACAATTTTGCACAGAAATATTTTAGTTCTAAAACTAGATTTGCAAGTGTCTCATGTAAACTGTGGTAAAAGAAGATTTTGCAAAGACAGATTTATTCCATCAGGGAAGTTGTGGAAGGCAGGTTGGATAAACTGCCCTCTTCCAGTGCCTGTATCTCTTCACTGACTATAGAAGTCTCCATGAGTAGCTGAGGCTTGATACCTATGCTGGGTGTTGAATCCCATCCCAGGTTGCAGAGTGGGCTGAGCCAAGCTGTGTTCTCACCCCAGACAGCGATCTAGTCTGCAGGCTGAACAAGGCACTCTGCAGTCCTCTCTTCTCTGTCCCTAGACCTTAGTTTGTGTGTTTTTCATGGCAGTGACTCTTCGACTGCGTGTTAGTTGTTTTTATCACAATAAGAAAAATACCTGTTACAGAGTTCAGTCTTTCCAGTAACATTCCTTCTTAACGAATTCATTTTAAGATTCAATTCTAGGATTGCTTATGTTTCCTCAAATCCTACAGGATAAGATAAAAAAAAGAGCTGCTAAAACTGTAGATACACAAGTAGCACCTTGTAATGCAGTTTTAAAATTACTTGTATATACATGCATAAGTATAATAGGTGCTTGTGTGTGTGTTATCATTTTCATTATCCTACCAACACAGTGGTTGTGTTCGTACACCTTGTGCATAATAGAGAAGCTATGTCTCTTTCATATTTAATGGTAGGAATTAACCGAAGAGTATGTGTTCCCATGTTGCTCTATTTAAAAAAAAAAAAAAAAAACGTATGGTGTCCTACTTTTACACTTCTTGAACTAACTATAATAACAATTATTTGAGGCAACTTATGACATCTGCTATAGTGTCATCAGTATCCCCTTCGCTGAAGTGTAAAGAAAAAACATAGTTGGAATGTGTGGTTTACCTGGGTGGGAAGAGGGCATCAATAAGCTACCTAAAATTGAAATGTGGTGACTTTATTTGTCTAGAAGCTTTCTTTTAACATTAATGACTGCATTCCTCTACCTTATGTCTGCTGACATTTGACATGTCCTAGCGTACAATACCTGGTCTCTAGCTCTTGCTGTGGTGGTACATGGGTCTTCCATAGGTCAAACTTGATACCTATGTATTTTGTATGTACCAGTTCATATCAACCAGTTCATGTATCCTAGGACATTTCCGGTGCCTCTTGATGCCTTTATTTGACAATTGAGCTTAGCTCTGATGGGCTATGATTTACCACAGACTAGCTGCTCAGCTTAAAAGTATGAAATTTCTTGTTTCCTTGTGATTGTCTCCATATTAGTTATCTGTACTGAGACACAACTAAATAGAGCTGTTGATAGTGTTACAACTTACACCTAAGCAAAAGCCAATTAAGAGCTATTCTGTGCAGTTCTGGAGTTTGGGGAATGACTTAGCTGCCTAAGTATAGGCTCTGGCACTTCCTGAGATAAGCTATGGCATGTCACGAAGAAGTTCTTTGTTGAAATAGATAATCTCTGATACCCTAATATGTTTTACGTATCATGAGATGCCTGTATGTGAGCAAATGGACCAATTTCCTAATGTCTACTGTATAGATATTTGTATATGAACTGAGTATCTGTTGTGGTTTAACCCCAGCTGGCAACTAAGCCCCACAAAGCCTCTCACTTGCTCCCCTGCTATGGGATGAGAGAGAATTGGAAGGGTAAAAGTGAGAAAAATCATGGACTGAGATAAAGACAGTTTAATGGGTAAAGCAAAAGATGTACATGCAAGCAAAGCAGATAAAGACAGTTTAATGGGTAAAGTAAAAGATGTACATGCAAGCAAAGCAAAACAAGGAATTCATTCACTACTTCCCACGATCAGGCAGGTGCTCAGCCATCTCCAGGAAAGCAGGGCTCCATCACATGTAATGATTACTTGGGAAGACAAACTCCAACACTCCAAAGGTCCCCCCTTTCCTTCTTCCCCCAGGTTTATATGCTGAGCATGACGTCATATGATATGGAATATCCCTTTGGTCTGTTGGGGTCAGCGGTCCTGGCTGTATCCCCTCCCAACTGCTTGTGCACCTCCAGTTTAGTTACTGGTGGGGCATAGTGAGAATCAAAAGAGGTCTTGACTCTGTGTAAGCTCTACTCATCAATAACTAAAACACCTCTGTCTTACCAACACTGTTATGGTCATAGATTCAAAACACATCACCATATCAGCTACCATGAAGAAAATTATCTCAATCCCAGTCAAAACCATTACATCGTCCTTTATAATCAGTGGAGAGGAATGTTAGAGTATTGTATATTTTACTCATTTAGGCTGAGTATTTCCTGGAAATATTTCCTTCCATTACCTGTAACGGGAGCCTGCATATTAACTTACTTGTAGAAACATTTGATAAAGTGAAAGTCACACTAAGTTGAGTATCTATACAATTTTTCCTGGTGAAGATGCAGCTGCTGTGGTTCTGGGTCTCACCCATGCTAGTCATGTAGCTTAATGATTGTAGGTGATTAGAACCACTTGAGGTGTTTCTGATCGCAAACTAGGGAACTCTTGTTACATATAGTTACTCTACTCATTATACTCAATTTACAAATAGTGTAGAAAATTAGGTAGAAAGTCTGCTGTCAGGATGTCATGCTCCATGTTGAATTAAGTAGCTTTCAGACTGCATTATGAGGAGAGATCATGTAATTTTTTTTTTTTTTTTTTTTCATTCCTTGATTCCTGTATGGTGTAGTCTAATTTCATCTAAAACTTGACTGCAAGGAAGTTGTAATCAACATTTTCAGTAAGATATATTTTTTAAAGAAAAGTCAGTTATTAAGAATTTATTTGATCAGAATGAAGAATACTCTTTATATTATGAATTTTCCTTGGGATTTCTTGCTCAAATATCACTTGAGAGAAAAACAAACAAGTTTCAGAGACTTACTGGTGGTTTGGAATTTATAGCCACTTATATTGTTCAGAGATTTAAAAGAAAAACAAAAACTACTGGAATGAAAAACTGTGGCCCAAATAGCTCCTAACAACCTAAATGTTTTAAGTTGCAACAAACTGCTTTGGCATAATGGAAAGCTAAAAAAAAAAAAAAAAAAAAGGTTTAGTTTACCTGTGGAAGCAGAATGCAGTTTTTTGAGCATTTATTCAAGGGTACTAAATAAAGAAAAAAAGATTTTCTAAGTGTTGCTAGTAGAAAGGCATGCATTTTCTAGTCAATAAATTCAGATTTCATTAAAATGGTGTAGCTTGAAACAAATCTCAGCTTGTCTTACTGTAAAAGATTAACCTGAAAGAACAACATTAGAGAAATAAAAAAAAATTAAGAAAGATAGAAAATGTTTTTGATAAATAGAAAATACATATGGATAAATGTACATGCAAGGAAACATTGTTATATAAACATAAAATTATAGAGGCTTTTAAGAGATTGCAAATTTCAGAATTAATCAGGTTTAATCCCACATTATTAAGACTATTTCTGCAGACTTCTTTCCTAATTTTGATGAAAGTATGAGCTTTGCTGTTATGCATCACCTTCTATTTGAAAGAAAGAAATAAATAAAACCTGATTGAGTATCCTTAATTGAGAAGAGACTTAAAAGAGGTCTTTTCTAGTTTAAATTGATTTCTTTGTTCCAGCTGAAAACCAAGGGGGCAAACTATTGTGTTACTACTGGTAAAACAGGTTTCATGTAATCTGATTTCAAGTACTTGCAGTATAACTTCCACTACTATGCTGTGAAATCATTCATTAAAGCAAAATGAATTTAGACTGAAAACATTTTGACCACTTGTTAGCAACTATTTCAGAGTACTATGAATTCTTCCCCAGCCGCCTTTGGCTGTATTAACTGGGGGCACAGTTAATTACCTGTTATGTTGTGACACTTAAAATACCTCAGATTATTGCACATGGTACCCTTTTGTTGGCTAGAAAGGTACATGCCTACTGTAGGTCCTGTCACTCATTAGTTAGCCTGCTGTGGGTGTCCAAGATAGGATTCTTGGAAGAATGGTATAGACACCTTATTTAAGGAACTTACTCAAGCCCCAGCTTTCCACTCTCTGTAAAGGGCCTCTAAAAATCATTTTCTCAGCATTTAGTTGAGTGACATCGCCCCAGTGATGGGGAGATGGTATTATCATAGAATCATAGAATTGTAGGGGTCGGAAGGGACCTCGAGAGATCATCGGGTCCAACCCCCCTGCCAAAGCAGGCTCCCTAGGACATAGCACTCAGATAGGCGTCCAGGCGGGTCTTGAATATCTCCAGTGAAGGAGACTCCACCACCTCCCTGGGCAGCCTATTCCAGTGCTCTGTCACCCTCACTGTGAAGAAGTTTTTCCGCATGTTGGTGCAGAACTTCCTGTGTTCCAGCTTGTAGCCATTGCCCCTTGTCCTATCCCCACAGACCACTGAGAAGGGGCTGGCTGATTCCCCCTGCATCCCCTGCTTCAGGTAATTATAAACTTTAATTAGGTCCCCCCTTAGTCGTCTCTTCTCAAGGCTGAACATTCCCAACTTACTCAGCCTTTCCTCATAGGGGAGATGCTCCAGGCCCTTAATCATCTTCGTAGCCCTTCTTTGGACTCTCTCCAGGACATCCCTGTCCTTTTGTTGTATTCAATTGGTTATACCATCCCAAATCATTGTGACAATGGAAGTGGGACTGTTGAGCAATTCATACTGGGATTTAGAACCTCAGAGACATCCATTCTATACCCAAGTTTTCTCTATCATTTCCACAAGTGGTTGAATGGTGGTTGAGAGCCCTGAAAAGTTAGTTAGATGACCTTAATATCTTTGTAGATATCTCCTAATGACAATGTTACAGACCACAATTGATAGTGAACTGAAAAGTAAAAGTGCGGTCAGTCATGGTAAAGCTGAACTTTGAATTTGAAGGATAAAGATGAATGGCTGAATACAGATGAACTGAAAAATATGAATAGTCAATGACAACATAATGTGGGCAACAAGAAAGGATTTTTACTTTCCTTAGTTAAAATTCAATAATAATTCAATAATAATAAAATATTCAAATATGAATTTATACACAAAAGAGATCTCTTGGCATCAGGATTGAGACAGTCTATTACTTAATGAGGGTTTTTTTTTATTTTTTTATCTTTCATATAAACAGAACTAACCTGATAAACAGCTGCATCAAGTATGTCCTAACAGGTAAGACTGCCAGTCTTTTTTTACAGCTATTTTTTTACATCTATTTTTACAGCTAGAGACACCAGTGCCAAAGCCTTCAGCCATGAAAGGCCTCCTTCATCCTATGAAACCTTTTCTACGGCACAGGAGATGGGATTGAAAGAGAAATCATGCAGTGGATCTCTTGGTTTACATCATCTTCCTTGTTTGGTGACACACAAGGTATAGGAGATGTAACTGAGCTAACATGGACCTACTTACTCTCTGTCGTGTGTACATGTGTGTGTGCTGGGGAGGTTGCCCAGGTGTCCATGGATTAACCGTGATCTACATGCTAGGTTTAGGTTTGGGGAAAGGCAAAGGGATTTATCTCCTCTGCTCTCCAGGTAGACTTGCTGCGATTTTTACAGGCTTGACTGAGTAATACACAAAATGATGGTAAATCAGAAAGTACATTTTCACTAGTTTCTCAAGCCATCCTGCAACAACTGGGCAGGAAGTTAAAATTGTCCCTATGGTGCAGTCCCTGCCCTCTTCCATGCAGGCCACAGATCATGTTTTTTGTCTGTTCGGTGTTCCTTCAGAGAGTGAGGAAATCTCATTTGATTCCTGATGGATGGCCATGTCATTTTCAAATACTAGCCTGGTGCATTTGTGTAATACCCACATTGATTTAAATGCAAGAAGATATACACTCAGTGAAGATATGTACCTATCAGCCATTGAAGAATTAATTACTGGGGTAATGACAAAGATTAAAAGCAGATTTAGTGAAGTGGACTTTTATTTGGGTTACTCAGTGGATTACCTATGAAAGAATTAACATAAATTCTTCCCATTTTGGAGTTTAGATCATGCAGTGCTTATTCAGGTTGACAGCAGTGCATTTACATTAATTGTTCTGGAGGAAATGGTCCTCATAAATATCATTTGACAGGATTCCTTTTGAATAAGGTGCTGGTTCTTTTCCACAATTTGACTGTCACTTTATAGTATATATACAATTATTTGAGTTTAAATGCTTGTAGGGTAAACTTACTCAATAAGGATAAAAGCTCTGTGTTAGTAAATTCCTCTCCTTTGGAAACGTGACACCATTTTGCCATTTTCAGATAACAATACTATTCTGTGTTACTTCACTTTGATGCCATCAACCCTCTATTTTTATACATTACAGCTGTCTGAGCCTCATAGAGTGGAAATTTTAAAATGCCGATGCCTGATCAGTCCTCGACCCCCCTGCTCATGCAGCTATCTGTGATATCAATTAGCGCTGGTTGCCACAGTGTTTTCTTGTGACGGGATCTTGCTATAACACTATACTCTTGGTAATCACTATTCAGGCTTAACAACATCCAGCTTTGTTCTGGGCCTGGGATTTAAAGAGCCACCAGAGCTCTCATTTTGGCTTGTTCGATACCATTGCAATCAAGCCCTGGTGAGAGAATTGTATTTTAATCGATCAGCATTATTATTAATAATAATAGTTTTATGCAATTGTAAAGATCCAATTTGATTTTTAATGAGGCAGTTAGTCTATGTAACATAAGCTCTGATCCCTGGATAGCTGTGTTTCATTTCAAAATCATAGAGAAAAAAATGTTGAATTCTTCTCTAACGAGCTTCCTGCTGTTTATTCCCAAAGTTGGTTTGTGGCTTTTTTTTTTTTTTTTTTTCTTAAATTTTCAAGAAGAATCCATTTTAGATTTCATCTCTTCTGTAACTACCTATAATTGTGATAAAGACCCAACATTAGGGTCATATCCTTTCAATAAATATTACTTATTTGCTTCAAGCTGCTACTATATTTCTATCTATTAATTTTAATAGAGATTATTAGTGACAATAATAACTAACTGGGGAACAAACTGCAATTCATCAACTGATGGGATGTCCATGGAAGTGGTCAAGAATCTGAAACAATCGTTTTTCCAAAAAGTCATGATATTTGACATCTGATATCAATCGGAAATTGATGAAAAATAACCATAAAAAGGAAATTTGGTATGAGATAAAAAAAAAAAAAAAAAAAGAAAATAAGTCCAAAGGAAATTTTGAGTATTCATGTAGTCAATTGCAATGGAATAGGGTATTCCCCTGCACCCAGGAGGATCAGTACTACTTAAACCATAATTTTTGAAGTTTAATTTAACTTTTCTTCTAATTCATGGTTGATTTTGTATGCAGACACATACTTTAATGAAGGTTGGGGATAATCCCACTTTAAACTAAGAAAATCCAACTTCCCACTAAAATTATATCAGATTGTTTCAAACCATTGAAACTCTTTCATCCTCCTTTTTTTTTTTTTTGTTTAAAAAACCTCAGAAATCTTATGTTTTCTATATGTCTATGAGAAGATTGTATTTTACTATACAGCATTTTTTTGATGGAAAAAATAAATCCCAAGACATTCATTGGTGGGGTTGGACTAGATGACCTTTAGAGGTCCCTTCCATAATTGCTGTTTAAAACAAACCAAAAAAAAACAAACAAAAAAACAAAACAAACAAGAAAACAAACAAACAAACAAAAACAAAAACAAAAACAAAAAAAAAAGAGAAAAAGGTTAAGCGGAAGAGGTGAACTTTGGGATTCCTGAAAGCATAACTTGCTATGATCTCCGCTTACATTTCAGAACTGGGAAAGCCACTGCCATCCCCTTCCTCAGGCCTCCTGTGTGCTCTTCATCAATGCTGGGGGAGAATGGCTGGGAAGGTGGTGGGTCAGTTTGTTGTTGCGTCAGATACCTGCAACCCTTTTCCTCTTTTGAGGGATGGTCCAGGCCACTGAGGCCTATGAAAAGACCTCAGGGATCCAGGCTGACTTTTTGCCTTCTCTCAAATTAGGCCTGTTGGGAGATATTTTTGCAAAAAGCCCCACTGTTTATAATGAACCCTGGCAATGGTTGGCCAGTTCTGAGGCTCTAAATTTACATATAAAACTCACAAAATGTCCTTTTATAATATAAAATGTCTCAGGAATTATAACAACTGTTTTGTTTTTATTAACGTTTAAAACCAGAGTGCTTTCCCTTAGGTCTACTTCTTGTTTGGCACGTATCAGGTCAAACGAGCAGAGAGGGTGTGGTATTTAGAAGGCGGCAAACCTAAATTTCACATTTCCATCTGCAAATGTGCAGAGCAATCCCTCTTTGACACTTCAGCTAAGCTTTTACTTTAAGTAGAATTAAGACTTAAGCAATATAGCCACATAAACAGAGCAATATTAAAACCTCCTCAAACAGACAATTGGAAACACAAACTGTTTGAAATAAATTAGGTGTAGAGAATGATGACTTAAAGAGTTAGTTTTTCCCTTTAAATGGGCTGTTGATCTTCTGCGTGAAGATGGTGAAATCAATGTTGTGCCAGGAACATCACAAAAATTCCTATGAACTGTCAGGGTGGTCAATCCAGGAGTATCTGCTTGGGCCTACCAAGCTTTTCTGTCAACCTGAATACATGGCTGGGTCTCTTTTGACTTCCCATCCCATTCTCTGTCCTCTTGTTTTACACTACAAGTTCTTCAGGCAAGTGACAACCTCTGACAATGCATATGAGTGGAGAACCGCATAACACAAGGTTAGTCTTGGCCTAGAGCATCGTTCAGATATAAATAATAAACACATGGAAGGATTGGATGAATAGAGAAATAACATTAGGTCCACAGGATATTTTTTTTTCCTTTCTGAGCTCATGTTTCAATATTAATAAAGTTTATCTGACAGAATGATCTGCAGGAAACAGAATCAATATAAACTTCATCTTGACCAACTCTGACCAACAGAAAACATGACTTAGGAAGGCAACAATTTAGGAAGGCAATTTATTTCTGCTTAACGATTGATGTAGAGCGATGGATTGATATTTCAAAGTTTGTTAATTTTTTCTGGCTGAAGTAAAATGTTAAAATACACACGCCCCAAATTATTTTTATTAAAAAAATTCATCAATTGCTTGCTTTGTGATTTGCTAAAAGATTATGCCATTCGCTGTTGCTAACAAAATAGGATTTTTTTGTGTGTAATTTATTGACCTAGGACAGCTCTGGAGAGATACAGCATCTGGTTGCTCAATGAAGTCTTGAATTTCACCCAATTTTCCACCTGAGTTGACTAGAAGATATAAATCTAAACTTGATAAATACCAACCACTGTTTCTGTGTCTGTGAAATTAATTTCCAAACTCCATTGTAAGACTGCACAGCAATCAAGAGCACACACAAGCAGCAAAAATAATATTGATTCAGTGCATTATACCGGCAGCAACAACACTCACCTCTAACTGTTATGCCTCGGATTTCATTTGAGAAATATGCAAATACGAGGTTGTTAAAGTAACTGATTGCAGAAATATGGAATCAGTAGGGGTGTTAGCCCTGCTGTCCTGGCTAAATTCCAGTTTAGGTAATTAAATTCCACGTACCTAAATTCTCTTGTTGTTTTATATCTTCACTTGCACTTAAACTACAGAGCAAGATTCTTCACAGATATTTATTTGGCTTCTAAACAGTGTGGCTTTGTGAGTGTTCAAGCACCTTGTTGTATGTTTTCTGTAAAAAAAAGCATGCATAGAGCTTTGTCCACATGAATATCTTCCTGAACTTAATGATAATTATGATAAAGGAATCTTGGTATGTCCACTTGTGGCAACTTAAACATCCTTTTGATCTTAAAGCAAGAAAATACTGTGATATGAATTTCCCAGTAAAATACGTAATTCCTTTTCACCAGATGTGGCAAATAGGGAATTTTTGTTCGTTTTTCTGTGTGAGGAAACAGATATGAGAATGCTGTAATACCTGCATTAACTACCTGGGGGCAGTTTTAGGATTCAGAATTTATGAATCAGGTACTGATTTAGTGCAGAGATAGACAAGAAACATTTTTTTGATGCCGTCATTGAGCCAATTTTGTCTGAACTGGAGGGGTAGAGTCTCATATTTTGAAGCCAAGGGAGAACAGTTTGACTATCTCCTCTGTAAGTGCATTGATAAGAGGTGGATTTATCTTGTGATTATGTCTGGCTGCAGATACAAATCTATTTTAAAATCCTTCCTCCCAACTCAATTCTTAAGAAATTCTCATCCTAGATAAAACAACCTAGATCACTTAGTTTTTATTAAAGCATTATGAAGCTGATAAAAGGACTCATTTTGATGAACAGCAATTTAAAAATATTAAATCACAGAAAACCACTTTTTTTCGTAGACTGATCATTTAGTCTTTCAACTCTTTGAAACTCTATTCTTTCTGCTCCTGGTGGGAGCATGACAATGATATTGGTGCTGCTGCATTAAATCGCTGATACTCAGGCTCTAAATAGTATGTAGTCATGAGGCCTCAGATTCTATAAAGATTGAAGTTTCATTTTACACATAAAGGACAAAATTCGTCAGACCTTACTGTAAGAGTTGACCTGAATGCCCATTTGGGGATTACAGTCAATTTTATCAATGGAGAATGTCAGAAACTGCAGAAATAAAATCACGTTGTAGTGGAAAGGCAATCTCTGGAACTGCTTGTTCTTCTGCACCGATTGTAAAGAGATACTAGCACAAGAGTATACTCCACATAGGTCAATGTCTAGTGCCTGGTAGGAGGCAAACAAAAGTTGTGTATACTTAAGTACCTCCATTTAAAAACTGACTTATGTAAATCAGAGGAATTCTTCTGTACAATGGCAATACAGTGCCTTTTGATTGAAGCTCTCTTTACCGAATACTTTTGCTTTCGAAAATGCCAACAGAACCCAGGAACTGGAACTGAAAAAAAAATAATTTCAGACTCTGAAATAGGATTTAGGAAATTTTGGGTGTTTAAAACTCAATGACAGGCCCTTCTGGGAAGTTGCTTAGCCCTGGACCCTGTTCTTTGACCAAAACGTTAACTTGACATTTGCATTTCTACTTGCAGCAATGCTCAGAGCTATTCCTGCCAATTTTAGACTCCTTTTATGTTACTGTAACCATGAAAAAGATCCTTAAGTGTATTAGGCTCCCTGGTTTGTAAACTAAACCTTATACTGAATTCTTTACAGATTTAGAGTCTATTATGCAACAATGTGTAATGTGTAATGTGTAATGTGTAATTGTAATAATAACAGTTTTGTCTTTGCAAATAATGTTACTCTCAGGTGCCATTGTTTAGGAATACTTCTCAAGATAAGGGTAATTGTACAAACTTTCCTTTCATTTCCATAATTTTCATGTGGTGTTTCTTTCTCCTTTATTTTTGTCCCAGGGACATAGAAAATACATAGAAAATGAGGCTTGAAGTTATAAGGTTGAGCAAAATTGCAATAAAACCTATTTTCTGTGGCTTCACTTTTATTTACCAAAGCAATCAACTTTCTTATTGCTAGTAGATATTTTACAGTTGACATACTTAATCTCTGGACCTCCTAATTCCAACAAAATCAACTTTTCACATTATAATATAGAATTGCAATAAATATGAGAACTAATTGGCTTGAAAGAGTGCATTAGAAATATACTACTGGGTCATTAATCGCTGTGTGAGTCTCTAGAAATTTAAAAAATACTCTGCTGACTTGTAAACCACATCTGAATAATAAAAAGAATAGAGACTAGACTTCTAAGATAAAACTACCATGAACTCACCATCCTGATATTTAAATATGCCAAAAATTTAAAAGCATCCCTTATACCAATAATAAATTTATTCCATCAGGACTATCTTAGAATCTCAAATTGCTGGCACTTTTCTGATTATGCTACCCCTTTGCAGGATAGAGCTTCCTGTTTATTATTTTAATCAGTTGAGAACAAAATAAACTTGTTTGTTGCATATAAGAAATGCCTTGCATTTCATTAGTGGGTATTTTTTTTCTTCCAGATTTGCAGTAGATGCCTGTTGGATTTTTGATAATCTTTATTTTGTATCTCAATAGAAATTAACATATTAATAGGATTAGGTGATTTTTTTATTTCTGAAATATTGATTATTTTTTTTTCTTCTACAATTGAGTTATTTATCAAACAGAAATTGTCCAGCAACCTTAGATAATAAGGAGACAGGTAAATTATTGTTATCATGATGTATACTGTGTAAAATAAGCAATTCATTTCTAGCCCCGTTCCTTCCTTAAAGTATGTACAGTCAAAAATCCATAACATCTTGCTTTGTTTTGGAGAAGTTATTTTATACGTTAAAAAAATGCAGGATGGGAGAGTTCAGGACGCTTTAACGTATCTTTTTTTCTTAATTTCATCATTAACATTCTCTCATATTTTTCCTTCACCAAAAACCCCATGATAATATTTCTTTAAATTAATCTGGAGTATCTTGTGTTACTTCTGTAAAAGTGTATTGATTAATGAATACAGACTGGAATTTAGCATGTGTTCTGTTAGCTTCCAGTATGTGCCAGACTTCTTAACAGATTTTGCACTTTGAAGGGTAGTTCTACTGGACTCTACTAAAATGAAGGTCATATTGTGCTTGGTGGTAGTTTTAATCATTGTGCCTATAAGTTATAATGCAAATGGTGAAAGCAACAAGAGTAAGATCAAAAATTAGTTCAAATGAGATTTATAAAACAACTCAGTGGGTCTACCTCTGTGTGACTGTGCACAAGGATGCTCCCAGGCTCCTCTATCCAGCCGGTAGACACAAATGCTGGATGTGTATTATCCTTTCCTGCTCCCTGGTTTCTACAGAAATAAAGCCACTTGAAGGTAGGAGAGATGGTGGAGATCAGTGACAAGTGGCTTACCTCAGGGGTGGGTATTGCGACTGGCGCTGTTTAACATCTTTGTCAGTGACATGGACAGTGGGATCGAGCACACCCTCAGCAAGTTTGCTGACCACACCAAGCTGTGTGGTGTGATCAACACACTGGAGGGAAGGGATGTCACCCAGAGGATACCTTGACAGACTTGAGAAGTGGGCCTGTGCAAGGTTCTGCACATGAGTCAGGGCAGTCCCCCAAGCACAAATACAGGCTGGGCAGAGAATGGATTCAGAGCAGCCCTGTGGAGAAGGACTTGGGGGTGTTGGTTGAGCAGAAGCTCAACGTGACTTGGCAATGTGCGCTTGCAGCCCAGAAAGTCAACCATATCTTGGGCTATATCAAAAGAAGCGTGACCAGCAGGTCAAGGAAGAGGATTCTCCCCCTCTGCTCTACTCTTGCGAGACTCCCACCTGGAGTATTGAGTTCAGCTCTGAGCACCCAACACAAGAAGGACATAGATTTGTAAGAGTCCAAAGGAGGGCCAGAAAGGTCCCTTCCAACCCAAAGCATTCTATGATTCTATGGGATTTCATAAATGTCCAGACAGGAAAATATGGTGGTGAGATGCTGGAGAATGCGCTAGTTTGAAGGTACAAGTGTAATATAGGAGACTAAGGAAGTAAAACTGGATACCACAGCTGATTACGAGGGCTCTAGGTCCTAAAAGAGATGGCTGATCATCTGTCTTTATTTTAGCCTTTAAACAGGCTGATTAGATACTTGTGATCAGTCACAAATAGTAGCTTAATAAATACCAGTTCTTCTATTAATAAACATTGGCATCTGAAAGGCACATCAAGCTCTTTTTTGAGCACTAATATAAAACAGCATGTTTCCCTGTCATAAACATGCTCAGAAAATCACTATTATTTTATACTACTGTGATAGCACCAACAATAATAATTGACATGACAAATAATAAGACACAGTCTGAGAGCTCAGTCGAAGGCCTGGGATGTATCAGGATTCTAGGAAAAAATATAGCACCATTTCTTTCGCAAAACTCATATTAGTTGTCCTTAGTGACTTTCTACCCACCATTACTAGTTAGTAGCTTCTTGGCACTTCAGCTGGAGTGATTACTTGGAAAGATTTGAAAGAAGACAAGGCAGTAGCTTTACACATCAGTGGATTTTCTCTGAAATAGGTTCCTGAAGATACAAGTAATCTTTAAGAAGTAAACATTTATAAAGATTTATAAAAGATCTTGAGAGCAAAGGCAAGAAAGAGTCTTTGATTTTTTTTTTTTTTTTTTTTTCTTTTTTTTTGGCGGGGGGCACACACGGGGTTGGGGAAAAAAGCATATTGCCTCAAAATTAGGAAGACATATTAAAAGGAAAAGAAAAATGAATGGAAATTCAGTGCACAGGGGTATTTATTACCAAAGCGCATTTCTTTCAGAATGTGATGAAGATACTTCATAGAAGCATAAAATCATAGAATGGTTTGGGTTGGAAGGGACCATGAAGGTCATCATGTCCAATGCCCCTACAGTAGCAGGGGCACCTTCAACTACACCAGGTCACTCAGAGCCCCATCCAACCTGACCTTGAATGTTTCCAGGGATGGGCATCTACCACCTCTCTGGGCAACCTGTTCCAGTGTTTTACCACCCTCAGCATAATTTTTTTTTTCCTAATATCTAGTCTGAATTTCTCCTCTTTTAGTTTACAACCATTACCCCTTGTCCTATTGCTACAGTCCCTGCTAAAATTTTTTTCCCATCTTTCTTATAAGCCCCCTTTAGGTATTGAAGTCCACGATAATGTCTCCTTGGAGTCTTCTCTCCAAGCTGTACAAACCCAGCTCTTTCAGCCTCTCTTCTTAGGGGAGGTGTTCCAGGCCTTTGATAATTTTTGTAGCCCTCCTCTGGATCCTATCCAACAAATCCAAGTCCTTGCTGTGCTGCAGGCTCCAGACCTGGATGCAGTATTCTAGGTGGGGTCTCACCAGAGAATGGTAAGGGTTGGAAGGAACCTTGAAGATCATCTAGTGCCAAGCTCCCTGCCATGGTTGGGCAAGGACACCTTCCACTAGACCAGGTTGCTCAGAGCCCCGTCCAACCTGGCCTTGAACACTTCCAGGGATGGGGCAGCCACAACTT
>JMFS01123704.1:0-23056 GCA_000699545.1 Podiceps cristatus
TATATAACTGCTAACGCAGTTAGCAAACACAGGAGTTTGCGAATGTAAGCTAGCAGGTATGTTGTGATGCCTTTTGAAAAATGAGTCATTCATTAGAATGAACTGGTACCTTTGCATCTTGGTAAAAGTCTTTAATGACATTTATTTATAGGATGCTGGAATATTCTTAAGGTGATAGTATTAAAAATATTAGTCTTGGAGGGAAGTTTATATTTTCATAATTTCCGTAGCTATCAAAAATATTGGCCAGACATCAGTAACAATATATCTCTTCTTATTTGTAGCAGTGGTAACACTCATTATGTAGTTTTTTAGATTTTCAATGGCAAGTCAAAGAAATGATCATCATAATTACAGAATAATTCTACAGACAGAAAAGGAAAAAAGGCTAGTGATCAATAACAAAATAACTAGTAATGCTCCCATGTTCAGATCACTTGAATTGTTTTCAACACAAGCCAGCAAATGAAGCTTTGAAAAAAAAATTTTTAGCCTTTAAATTGTAAACAGTAGAGCTTATAAAAACTCTCTGCATTAGCCGTAAATAAACTAATGCATAATTTAAGTTAGCATTAGTTTGTTAATGTTTATTAGTTTACTAGATGGTGGTACTTCTGGGAAAGCGTGTGTAAGAAAGGGCAAAATGCTGCTCAGCAGTGAGTGAAAAAGTGTGAGAAACAGCCCTGCAAACACCATGGTGAGAGGAGGAGTAGGTGTTCCAGATACCTTGGCAGAGATTCCCCTCCAGCCCCTGGAGACACCACAATGGAGAAGGTATTTTCCTGCAGCCCATGGAAGAGCCCAAGATGCAGCAGATACCAACACTGCAGCGCATGGAGGACCCACACCAGAGCAGGTGCTGGTGCTTCCTTCCTTCCTTGAAGGAAGTTTCAGCCCCTGGAGAGGAGCACATGCTGGAGATCTTCTTGAGGAACTGCAGCCATTGGGAAGGACCCACAATGAAGCAGGTTCATCCTGAAGGGCTGCAGCCCGTGGAAGGGCCCCTGCAGGAGCACAGAAAAGGTGTGAATAAGGAGTGGCGGAGAGGAACTGACATGGCCTGACTACAATCCCCAGTCTCCATTCCCCATTGCCCTGCACCACTCAGGGCAGAGTCAGGGATGAAGGAGAGAACTTGAGCCTGGGAAAAAAGGCAGGGAGGTGGGTGGGAGGGGGTAGGTGTTTTCAGGGTTTTTTTGTTTGGTTGGTTGGGTTTTTTTCTCACCATTCTACTCTATTTTTAACTAGGGAAAAAAAATACTAATCATCCTCAAGTCAAGTCTGGTTTGCCTGTGATGATAATTGTTAAGCGATCTCCCTGTCTTTATCTTGATCCACAAACTTTTTCTTATTTTCTCCCTCCGTCCTGTTGAGGAGGCAGAGTAAGAGAGGTGAGAGAGCAGCTGGGTGGGCAGATGGCAGCTGGCCAAGATCAAATCCACCACACTTTTTAAAGAAGAGACTGGACAAATACCTTTCAGAAATCATTAGCTTTGAACATGGAGAAGATGACTAAGATAATAAGAGATTTTTGATGTTATAATATGAAGTGCCAAAAAATTGTTCTTTCTTGAACAAAAAGTTAAGTAAACTCCTCAGGTGTCTCTAGAGAGAAAGAATATATAAGGTACACTCCATACTATACTATGTTTACACTATTTAGATATTAAATCAAGACACTGCTGAAATTTCAGGCTTATTAGTGCATCTCTTACCTTTAACAAGACTTGTTTAAATGTTCAAAACTAAATTTGGAAACAACTTTAAACTGAACTGGAAGTATGTCAAACAAATAAATTATGCCATTGTCACTCTATTTCACAGGTTTCGTACCCACTTCTGTGGAAGATGAGCACGAATAAGAAATCTGAATATTCTCAGAAGCTTTGAAGGATACAAAATATGTTCCATGTCCTCCATACCACAGAGCAGCAGGTGTTCTATTCTTCAGAAATACACCCAGAAAGCAGCACTGTGTGGAACTGTTTTTTGATAATATTCTGTGGGCATTGCCTATCTGAAGTGGAGGTAAGCACAGGGCTCATTTTTTTCTATTCTGTTAATATTAGTACATGGACACATCACTGGATAACAGGGAACAAGTCTGCCTCAACAAAAAAAATGTCTAGATCACACCAAAGTTATTTTCCATTAACTAGATCTCTTACCAGATGAAGTCTGTAAACTTGATCCGTTGACATTGTGATGAGTCCTGATTATACTTTTCCCTCTCCAGCTCGTATTTCAGTCTAGTACTGACTCTGCTGTGAAGAGCAGAACATATTCACAGCATTAATGAAGATAACTTCAGTCTGTCTGAATCAGCAGTGTGGAGTTAAAGGCTGAGAAATGGGATGGCTCACAGCTGTTGCGCCAGCAGCTATCTCAAAAATGCCTACAAATGCAACAGTGTCAGCACAATAGGGACAACGTAAGAGCTGTGGCTCATGCTTTATCACTGTAGTCAGGGCACTGTAACAATCTGGGAAACAGGTTATGCTAATTCAAGCTGCTTTCGTCACGCTATCTTTCTATCTTCCATTCATTCTTCTGTCATATTTATTCTTGGTTTTATGATGTCATTTTACCTGGTAAGATATTTTCACTTATACTATGAGCCTTTCTTTCAACCAGATCCCTGAACACCCATCTACTTCAGACTTGGATCCACCGCATAATGGGAGCATCTCTTTCCATCCCCCTGCAAGTGCCTCACACGCTGGGGTGGTTTGGACCAATGTCTCAGTTGGGGAGCTGCTTTGTGCTTCTGTCTTCCTCAGTAATGTTTGGGATGTTTCTGCAGCCCAGAGGGAGCCCTGGTGCTGCCAAGAAATGCAATACCAATGTCAGAGGAGGTGGGGAAGTCCTCAGCGTCTCCTCCATCTCAACTGAGAAAACCCTACAGTAAATTCAAGTTCTCGATTAAAAGCTTATTTTCTCTTCATTCATCTACTTTTGGCTTTTATGCTGCTGTAACTTTTGTTGCTGTACTACTTAAGAGAGCCAAAGTGTAAAGGAACATGTTTTGTGTGAAATACAGTGCATAAAATTGCTAGTTGTCTAGCCAATACAGAAAAACATATTTTATTGCTGGTAAGAGACTTGATTGAATTAGTTGATTACTGATTTAATATTTCACTGTCAGAGCACACTTTACATCTCAAAAGACAGGATTACTTAAAATATAAAAGAAGCTTACCAGTATAATTTAAACAACTATTAATAAAAAATGGGTCATCTATTTTGAGCTTGTGCCACACATCAGATGTCCTAAGAGCATGAAAGTGTAACTAAAAGTCTCTCATTTAGTCATTAACTGAAACTAAGAGCAAGAAATAAGATTCATGCACTGAACAGATCTAAGGTTCTGCGCAGCCATCACCACACAAAATCAAAACCCAGATAATCAGCAGCATCACATAAGAGCAGCAACAGTATTTACAATTGATTACAGTGAAAACTGTAATGAATCAGAGAAATGAGAAAAAAAATGCAGGTTATAACTTGCAAAAAACCCAAAATTTAAGTCAGCCTTTTTTTTTTTTTTTTTTTTTTAAACTCATCCCTTTAAAAATACATTTTTCCTTCAAGGGTCTGAGAAAAGGAGGACACAATTTAAAAAGCCAGAGAGCAAAGCATAAAGGTTTTAGAGCAGAGAGAACTAGTAGTAATGTTTCAAAGTTGACTTCTATATTAAAGGACCTTATTCAAATTTTGTCTTTAATTGCCTTTGTGAATGTTTCCTGAAAAACTGGAAGCCTTAGAAATCAAATTGCTACGACTGCAAGAGAAAAACAAGAAACAAAAGAATGATGCTAATATACTGATAAAGTCACAAAGGAGTAGCTGCTTATAATCAGGAAATCCCAATGATAATGGAGCAGTAACATTAGTTCAATAAAGACAATATTCTGCAGTTATTCATATTTCAATTATAACACCCTGATTAGACCAAAGAAAGCAAAATAAGCCTGATACAGAAATAGAATACAGATATAGTCCTTAAATCACTATGAACTTATTTTCAGAAATGACAAAACGCAAAGTATTCCCTCATTCCCAAAAGTTGCTTCCTAGAGGGAATGTAAAAGCACAAAAAGATTATATATAGCCAAACTCCAGTATATTAGAAGACATTTTACAATAAATTAGAGCTGCATTTATGACCAACAGTATGAATGCCAGGGAATATTCCTTATATTGCTATCTGTCCTTGGAAATAGATGAACATGTCTTCTACCTTGTTTCCTTACTATTTGGTGAATTACAAGAAAAACAATCTCTATTTTTATCCTCTTCTGCAGAAATTTGCACACCCTGAGGATTTTAATCTGCATTCACATGACACAAATGGAAGAAAGATTTCTTTTTCCAGTATTTTCTGCTTTTTAACATGATCTTTCCTCTATCAAAAAAGGGGAGAAAAAACTCCATTTCCTTCTTTCTTGCCATTACCATAGGAATGTATAGAACAATATACTTTTTTTCCTTTTTTTTTTTTTTTTTTTTCCCCCCATTTGCCTTCCTGTGTTCCCCCCCTTCCTCCTTCTTTCACCTATGTACATCCTACACCCAGTGGCTGATCGGAAGCCACTGGGTGATGTAAAAAGAGAAGTAATCAAGGTTACCTTATGATAACTGAAAGATTTTATCTTTTATGAAAAGGGCACAAAGAATAGAAAAATGAGGAAATTCTTAAAAGGTTTTTGAAATACCTTAATTGTGAATATCTTTTTTTTTTTTTTTTTTTTTCCCCTTTTAAGTTGCTTAGCTTCCATAAACCCCAGTGTTCTCCTGAAGAGTAACACTGAGTTATCATACTTTTTAACCTTTTATCACTTTCTTGTCTGAGTTTACTTCTGCATCATTCCATCTGCTCATTCTGTACCAGAATGACACTGGAATGTTTTGAAGCAAAAAGGGAGATTAAAAAGATATTTTATATGTGATGTGGGCCAACTGCAGATTGTTGCCTAAAGGGTTGAGGTTTTTTTGTGCATGTGTGTGAGCATCTGTGTGTGCGTCTGTGAATTCAGAGTGGATTGACTGGCTATTAGCTCTATGCATAAGGAAGCAGGATGCAATCCTCTGGGAACAGAAGAGTTTACTTTTACTTGAAATTCTCACATACATACAAACATTGAAAAAATGGTAAGTAGTATGAATGATGAGCTATATATATTCTGCTGTATTCCAAAACCTTATCTGTGCCACTAACTTTATTATTATTTTTAGTAGATATTGTTACTTTTCACTTCATACAAAAAACCCCACATTGTCCTGTCTCTTTGCGATGTTGTGCCTGCTAAGCTGCACCAATGCCTCAGCTTGTGGATTCCTCCCCAGGGATCTGAGCTGCCTTAGCAGCTTGGTACACCAGATTGCCATATTCTCATGGCCTAGCTCATCAATAGGAAAATCGTCAAAGTGTAGTTCTGAGTCTTTGCACGTACCCTCTACATTTGCCATAGAAATCGATTTGTTAAGAGAAAAATCAATGATCTCTCATCCAGGGCTCTACATGAGAATCAGGCATTTTTGTTTAATATCACCCTGTTCTTCAAGCCTTCCTGTTCATGCAGAAGATCCAGAGACCCATCCTGCTAGCACTCAGTGAAACAAGTCTTTGTCCCATTCAAGAAACAGCACTGTTTCATAGTGTGTTATGCCTGTCATCTCACTTTCAAATCTAAAAGAATATTGCTACAAGTTCTGATTCTTCGTCCTTGAGAATCTACCCTTGTAAAGCTTTTCTTCTTTGGAAATACTTATCATGCATTGTGTTCATCACTCAAATAAAATTTGTTGTGTATTTTCCTGTTTGAATGGTCTGCTAGTAAGGCATCAAACTTTATTTTTCATGGTAACAACATCTATCTTTTCCTGAAAGAAGGTATGTCTACACTGTAGTTCAAGTTCAGATGTAGTTGAACACAATGATGGCAACTGCCCACACTGGAAGCCAGTTGGAAACCAGCCGCTTCCAAATCAGAAACAAAGCAGATGATACACTAGATAATGTCAAATCTGAGCTAATAAACTGCAATGAGAAACAATGTGCATTAGCTAAGGTTCATTGTCTGATACACACAACTTCCAGGCAGGTTAGCAAACTGGCAGGACAAATTCACATCTGCCTGCAAAACACTGTATAGACACATCTTTTATTAGAGCAGATAATAGAGGTCCCATTATGAGAGACTAGATTAGACATGAGATCCTATTTCCCACTGTGGCTGTCCCTTCACACAGAGCCTGATCCAGTGGGAATTCAGCCAGCACTGAATCCTCTTGGCTTCAGCTGATATTTTCTAGTTCATTAAGCTTGTCTCACTATTTTTCTCTCCTAAAATGCCATCTTGTTCAACAAATTCATTGAGACGTGCCATGTAATACTGGAATTTTTGTTCAAAAACCAAAATATGAGGGACTTTTTTTTAAACTTTCCATTTTTGGAAATGGGCTTCTACAAAGAAGCATAATTTACTTGGCATTGGTTATGAATATTAAATCAGCAGATGTGTTCATCAATCAATAAATTGCAGCTTGCATAGCTGACATTTCATCTATTTTTTTAGCATTATAGAATCAGTGTTGCCATTTCATAAAGCCTAGGTCAAGTTTGTACATTTGTAATGTTTCCAACTTGTATGAGCAGGTGTGCTCCTGTCTCTGTTGGGTAGTTTGGCAAACTATCTCGCATTTGTAAATTTGCAACAGATGTCCTAGCTTTGAAGCATATGTATTATATAGTCTATAAACTGCATGAAATAAAATTATCAGAACATGACAAATTTATGAACTGCCTTGCTGAAATTTCAACTATTGCAAAATCCACTATTGCTTCTCTGTTGATGGACATTCTGCTGCATTCACATTATAAGACACATATAAAATTATACCATTGCTGTGTTTCTGCTTTTTCCATAAGTATGAGTAGGCATTTTCTAAAAATGGCAATGTACCAGCAGACCTTAGAACCCAAATTTATCTTCATGTGAGCTAATTGGATGATTCTGGTAAAACAATGGTACATCTTTCCTTCCTCCCTCTGCTTGAACTGACTTGGAAATTATTCTGTCTCAGTAAATTGGAAAATGCCAGATTTTTTGCACTTTATTTATATTTATGTTGTAAATGCTTTGTGTCTTTGTTCTGCCGTCATCCAGCTAATACCGGACACAAGACACCAAACGCCACAGGCAGTTCTCACAGTATTTGCTGCCCGGATTTTCAGAGCCAGAAGGTTTGAATAGTCAAGCTGGATCCTGGAAGCTATTCAGACTTTCCTTTTTCTTTTTTGTTTTTTGTTTGTTTGTGGGGTTTTGTTTGTTTGTTGTTTGGGTTTTTTTTTTTTTTTCTTTTTTTTTTTTTTTTTTTTTTTTTATTTTTAGTTTAAACTGAATTGCAGTTTTTGAGATTTACCCCATACTATTTTAGTCCACATTTTGTTTTGTCTTGTTGTATTGTGTGGAGTGTGACTATGCAACACATTTGTGCCCCAGATGGAATAATGAATTTTAAATATCCCACAAAAATGTTTAGCATTAAAGGATACATAATGAGGTTCTGGTATTTGCCTTCATTTTAAAAGACTGGTGAACTATACAATTAATAAATGCATATGCAGCCTTTTAGTGTGAATTCATCATACATAATTTAAATCATATTATGTTATACATAACATATGCTTTCATCCATACATATAGTGTTTGCATTGCCTTTATATTCAAAACATTAAATTTAGTTTTCTATATAAGTTTAGAATGCATGTTAATGCCCCCCAGAACCTAGTATCCCACCTCTTACTCACAATTATATAAATATTTGTTGATAAATATTGAATGAATATAAACTATCTAACAGGTAATGCGTTAAATGCATTTCTTCCATCTCAGTGAGCATATCAGATCTAGCTAAACCTCAATTTCATAAAATGTCAATTTTTCACTGTCAAAATTCAATTTACTGGTAAAAGGACAAAACATTTAGAAACAAGCTACACTTATCTTTTCTTACAATAGTGCTTCCAACTTAATAATTGGATTTTATCACTTCTTATCACTCTGTGAGGGAAGAAAAATTACTATGAGAAAAAAAGAAAATAAAAACTAGTATATACTTCAGGCTAGAACATTATCACACATATTTTAACTTCCAACCAAGTTATCTGAATTACTCGTTATTTAGCAAACGATGAGGCACTTTCAAATGCATTAAATCACTGAGAGCAGTGACATGCTCCATATACCTTACCACAGAGCTTGTAAAAAAAATATAAAAGTTACTACCAGAACTCCTCTGGTACAGAAAGATGGGAGAATGTTCGATGGGACTCCTCTTCCTTATTGCAGCGTTTCTCTGGGCTCCAGGGAGGCTGTTTTTGGCTGGCTGGGTGGCTGACTGACTGACTGACCGACCAACCGACCGTCACTGCTGTCCAGGATGGTTCGAGCAGAGCAGAGCATCGCTACTGTTCCCACCCTGCATGCCAGGTGCATCTCTTGAGTCCAGCCAGACAATCTCTTCCCACAGCTGATGTTGATTTTGTTCATCAGAGCTAGGGCTGCACAAAAAATTTCAACTCTCCTGCTTCTGAGAGATGACAGATGAAGTTGGCAATACTCATATCACACAGCATCTGCTTTATGAACTGTTGAATTTCATATTTCTCATTCAATGTTAGATGACTGATTATGAGAAGAGACCTAAGAATCAGGACCAGACCACATTTTGGTAGTTGACCATTATTCTGCCCACAAACCTCATCTACAGTGTATTCATTTTTCTGTAAACTAAGTAAAGTCTGTGCTGAAGAGGTGATATGGAATAGTATTTGTGGATATCTTAAAATTGAAAAGATTTTTATTTTTATTAATAACAAGAAACCGTTTACCACCTTTTGCATATAGAAAAAAATGAACTTCTGTTGAGAAGTGGGCAATAATGCTTTGTATATCTCATACCTAAATGATTAAGCCAGCTCCATTCGAGGTCATCAGTGATAGAGAAGGTAATTATCCTTTTTTCCAAAATGATTTGATAATGCCTGTCCCATTGCACTTTTTTTTTTTTTTTTTTTTTTTTTTTTTTTTTTTCTTCCTCTACAGTTCCATTGAATGTATCTGCTTTACCTTGAATGAAGGTTAGGTCTAAGACATGTTCCAGAAACAATGTCAATCTTGGAAAAATCTTTCCAGTAACCAAACAATATTCTCCCATTGAATTTTGTAATAGTAGCAATAGTAAGAGACTATCAAACTGTATTAACCCAGGCTAGGCCATTTGAGTACAGGTTCAATGAAATGATCTGATGCATAAAAATTTCCATTTACTCTAAAATGATACCATTAAACATGCAATTCTAATACCTGAATAAAACACTTAACAAATTTAAAATATACTTCAAGCCCACAAAAGTAATTCTTGTGTATTTTCTGTAAGGTTGTAGAAATTTGAACTATTATAGTTATTATTGAGTTATTTGAATAATTAAATATGTGTGAATTTTGATTTACTGACATGTTATTCTCTATGAAATGTACATTCTGAAGTTTTTTTACATCTACCTATATGTAAAATAAAAGTGTTCCTAGGTACAGAGGAACTGTTGAAAGTCTCCGTGGGAACTCAAAAGGAATGAAAAAAATCTAGCTAAGCACAACTGAGCTCCCCAAGAGAGAAAAATTCCCATTGACCTGAGTAAGACTTGGGATCACCTTAACAGATAACCTCGTACAAGGTGCCTCAGAGCAACAAAAATATAGACCACTATAATACATCTTACAGTAGATAAATAGATTTTGTCAAGTGGTAACACTAAGATCTCTGCAAAGCAATGATGTAGCTCTCTCTGCAGTGCAGTTTCATTGCTCATGTAAAGGAAGAAAGCAGTGACATATGCCAAACAACATCACCTGCTGGGGACCAGAGTGTGTGGCCTCTCTCTGTGTGCGCATATACTGGAAGTAGATACAGATTCCTACTAAATGAGTAACAAGACTTCTACTGAATTCATTATTGCAGGTTTAGAACCATACAGCAGAAATTAAATAACTTCCCAACAGTTTGCCTACAAGTTCTCAGTAAAATGTCTGAAACAGAAGCCAACCTTCTTCCTTCCCCAGACACTTAGGGTGCCACAAGGGACCCACCAAATAAGTTCACTCAAGGCCAGCTAGTAATCTCAAGGTCAGGTAGTAATCATCTATGTTTAGCAATGATATCTGTGATTTCCTGCACTGTCCCTGAGATACTGTGGTGGCAAGGCAACAAATACAACTTGTGTTTTATGGCAGACTTCCAGAGCAACAAACAACTCAGGAAATTAAGTGTGTTTGGAAACAAATATCTTAAAAGACGAAGCCCTGTGTTAGCTCATATATTTCCACATTTTGGAACCAGCCCATCCTAAACTGGCTGCTGTAGCAATACAGATTTCAAAAAAGCAACCACAAGATAACTTCAAATGGGAATTGTGCAAACCTGAATTGACTGCAGTTGACTGAAAAAAATACTGTTAATTGGAAAGGTGTTATTAGTATAAAATTGGATATCTCCAATTTAATAGTAATGAGCAGAAAGTCAACTCATCATAAAAGTAAAACTTCCATCAACAAACAATTTCCAAATCATGAAGCTCACTGACACAGCAAAACCATCAACAATATTACTGAAGTCTGTCTTTCAAAATCTGTGAAACAAATAGTAATTTATTGCTAAAACAATATTTTTCAGGAAAAAAGTAAACATTTTTCCCTTCAAAACACCATTTTAAAAAACAATGCTATAAAGACTGCAAGATTTTGAGAGCAATTTCAGACTGACAAATCCAGACTGAAGCTTTCTATTTATTCTATAACTCTGTTTATTACTCCTTCTAAGATTTACCTAGTATGAAGACAATTATTCTGCTTCCAGCAACCATCATATACTTAGTTGTTTAACCTCAAAAGGGAAATACAAAAAAACCACTGATACCGAATGGAGGACAAATTAACAGACATAAAGAACTATCCCAAACAAGCCTAGAAGATCATAATGTTGTCTATAAAGTTCAGTGTGGAGTCCCTCATTTAACCATGCCCAGTGCACAGTCAGAAAAGCTCAATTTCTTGGCTTTTTAGCACCTAAGTTACTATGATTTTCTATAAGCCAAATTATACTCATATTTTGTTGATGTTATTTAAGAAAGTTTCTTTAAAGCAATGATATTGCAGGGATGTGACTGAAATTAAATTAACCATTCTACTGATGCAAACAAAATAAATTATTAATTAATTATCATCACTATTTTCATTAGTAAAGAAGGAAAAGAATCCTTATACACTCCTTGCACTGAACTGGACTGTGCATAAAGTTCCTGTGTGCCCTGATTTTGTAAATAATCATAGTAAAACTTTTTTTTTTTTTATTTTTTTACTCTAAGAACCATAAAAGCTAAATTTAAAATGGGAATCAAAAGATGAATCTATACAGGAATCCAGGGAAATAAAAATTTCTGATGAACATTGTAGGCTCAGAAACAACCAACTACTCTATCAATAAATTTCAGCCACCATGACTGTCCTGGTTTCAGCCAGGATGGAGCTAGTTTTGTCTTCAGCAGCTCCTGTGTTTTGGATTTAGTATGAGAAAGATGGTGACAGTGCATTGCTGTTGTTCGTTGCTGCTGAATGATCAAGGACATCGAGCAGTTCCCCAAGCTTTGCTGATGTGCAGGTGCAAACACTTGGGAGGGCACAGCCAGAATAGTTGATCTAAACTGGCCAAAGAGAGTGTTCCATGCCATAGGTGTCATGCCGCGTATAAGTGAGGGTCAACCATTGCCCCCTCGCTCTGGTTCCTTGTTCGGTTCATTTTCTGTTCATGTCCCCTTGTTGTTACTTTTATTTTTGCTTGCTTTTCTTCAGGTCTGTTTGTTCATCTGTCTGTTCCCTCACGCTCTCTCTGGAACTTGCTGCTCTGGGATGGCTGCGGGGGAATATCCCTGCTCCCTGGCTGCTGCTCAGGACGGGCTGTGTCTGTCACTGAATGGTGAGAAATTGTGCATCGTTCATTTTATATGTTCTATTATCCTTATAAATTATTTTTATAATTAATACATTTTTATCTTTTCCTTTGCTGTCCTGGTAAACTGTTTTTATCTCAACCTGTGAGCTCGCTCTCTCCAATTGTCCTCCTCACCCCCACCAGGGAGGGGGCTTGTAAGTGAGTGGCTGTGTGGTCCAGTTACCATTTGGGGTTAAACCACTACGATGACAAAAGAGGAATTTTAAGAAGAATATTCATAAATTCCTACAGATATTTCCATTATCTACCACTTATCTAGGAAAGCTGAAAATCTAGGAAGTGAATAATATCCACTCTTATGGGATGATTAACTGGATTCTGTTCTTACAGATCTTAAAATCGTGATTTAACAAAGAGCTTAATACAATATCAAGTTTGCATATATTATAGGCCAAGAGCTAGAAAATGAACAGCTACTCAAGTCATGTTGGCTTGTTGAGCTTTTAACTCAAAACTTGACAGATTGTTAGAGGACAGTCTGTAAAGGCTTTGAAAATGGAAACAAGCACAGTGTGGTAAACCAGAAATAAGAAACAAACCAAGGTTAATATGGTCAAAGTAACATTCTAGGAAAATAAATAGCCACAACATGGATAATATAACAACATATGCCCGTGGTTGCAGTGCATTCTTTCAAACCTTAGAAAGATTTCTTACTAGATACTCATCAGCTACCACTGTTAACATTGGTGATTCTATCTTGTCAAAATTGCAGAGTATTTGAGCGTAAGAATGCATATATATTTGACATGTAAATAAACTCATTGTAGTGTTGATCTTTGAAAATATTAAAATTGTTTTCCTTTCCTATGTTGTTAAAACTATACAAAATGACTTCAGAAAATAAAAAAAAAAAAAAAAAAAGGCATTTAAATCAAGTCTAGGATATTAAGAGGGCTGTCCTTTTCCTGCAACTTAGAGACAAGAATAAGTTTTCCTGTGATTTCCAGTGAAATGGCCAAATTTCTTATAGGTTTATATAAGTAAAAACTGTGAGTGAAAAAATACACTAAAATGCTAATTAAAAAATCAAATTTTCAAATAAGCACTTAGACAACTGAACTACAAAAACTTAATAATTATTCCACAATAAAGACTCAGAAAGAGAGAGTCAATTTTTTTTTTTTTTTACAAAATAGAATTGAAGACAGTCATAAAAGAGATGAAACATCAAGACTGCCCTGTGAAATATACTTTGGTGTCATGGTTTACCCCCAGTAGGCAACTAAACACCATGAAGCTCCTCACTCACCTCCCCCTCCTACCACCCAAGTACGATGGAGGAAAGAATCAGGAAAACAAACTCATGGGTTCAGCTAAAAACAGTTAAATAGGACCACAAAGGAAGAGGAAATAATAATACTGATAAAGGAATATATAAAAATCTATTCATGCACGATGCAACAATTGTTCACCACCCAGTGATCAGTAACTCATCCCCGAGCAGTGATTCGCACCCTCTGGCCAACTCCGGTTTTATATACTGAGCATGACATTATATGGTAGAGAATATCTTTCTGGGCAGTCTGGTTCAGCTGTCCTAGCTGTGCCCTTTCTCAGCTTCTTGTGCTCCTCCTCACTGGCAGATCATAGGAAGCTGAAAAGTCCTTCACTTAGTATAAGCACTACAACTATTTAGCAACAACTAAAAACATTAGTGTGTTATCAACATTATTCTCACACTAAGTCCAAAACAAAACACTATACCAGATACCAGGAAGAAAATTAACTCTATCCTAGCTGAAACCAGGACACGTGGCAATAAAAATGTTGAGAGTGGCAAAACAATTTTGCGTATTACAAACATTTGACTTGAAAGACCATGCTGCTGTATTACTGTCACATGAAGCAGTTGAGCACATTTTATCATAGAAACTTTAAGGCTGGAAAATACTTCTGAGATAAAGTCCAACCATCAACCCTACACCACCATGCCTACTAAACCATGTCCTGAAGTGCCATGTCTGCATGTTTTTTTTAACACCTCCAGGGATAGTGACTCCACCACTTCCCTGGGCAGCCTGTTCCAATGCTTGACCACTCTTTCAGTAAAGAAATTTTTCCTAATATCTAATCTAAACCTCCCCTGTCGCTACTTGAGGCCATTTCCTCTTGTCCTATTGCCAGTTACTTGGGAGAAGAGACCCACACCCACCTCTCTACAATCTCCTTTCACTTAATTGTAGAGAGCAGTAAGGTCACCCTTCAGCCTCCTTTTCTCCAGACTAAACAACCCCAAGTTCCTCAGCCACTCCTCATATGACTTGTTCTCCAGACCCATCATCAGCTTTGTTGCTGTTCTCTGGACATGCTCCAGCAACTCAATGACCATCTTGTAGTGAGGGGCCCACAACTGAACACAGTATTTGAGGCGTGGTCTCACTAGGGCCAAGTACAGGGGGATGATCACTTTCTTAGTCCTGCTGACCACATAATCTCTGATACAAGACAGGGTGCTGTTGGCCTTCTTGGCCGCCTGGGCACATTGCTTGCTCATGTCCAGCTGGCTGTCTACCAGCACCTCTGGTCCTTTTCTGCTGTGTAACTTCCCAGCCCCTCTTCCCCCAGCCTGTAGCATTGCATGAGGTTGTTTTGACCCAAGTGCAGGACCCGGTACATGGCCTTATTAAACCTCATACGATTGACCTCAGCCCATTGATTCAGCCTGTCCAGATAGAATCATAGAAAGGTCTGGGTTGGAAGGGACCCCAAGGATCATAGAGTTCCAACCCCCCTGCCCCAGGCAGGGACACCAGTCTCCAGGCCTGGATCGACACAAGGTTGTCCAGGGCGCCATCCAACCTGGCCTTGAACAATTCCAGGCATGGGGCATCCACCACCTCTCTGGGTAGCCTGTTCCAGCACCTCACCACTCTCTCTTTAAAAAACTTCCTCCTAATATCTAATTTAAACCTTCCTTCCTTTAGCTTTAATCCATTCCCCCTTGTCCTGCCATTATCTACCCTTTTAAAAAGTTGAATCCTCTCCTGTTTGTATGCTCATCCTTCTCAGATCCTTCTGCAGAGCCTTCCTACCCTCAAGTAGATCAACAATCTCACCCAACTTGATGTCATCTGCAAACTTACTAAGGGTGCACTCAGTTCCCTCATCCAGATCATAAGCCACCAGCTTCTCTAAGAGAATGCTGTGGGAGACAGTGTCAAAGGCTTTACTGAAGTCTGGGTAGATAACATCCACAGCCTTTCCCTCATCCACTAGGCAGGTCACCTGGTCATAGAAGGAGATCAGGTTGGTCAACCAGGACCTGCCTCTCATGAACCCATGTTGGCTGGGCCTGATCCCCCAATTGTCCTGCACATGCCTGTTGAGTGCACTCAAGATGAACTGCTCCATAATCTTCCCTGGTACCAAGGTCAGGCTGACAGGCCTGTAGCTCCCTGGATCCTCCTTTCAGCCCTTCTTGTAGATCAGCATCACATTGGCAAGCCTCTAGTCATGTGGGACCTCCCCTGCTAACCAGGACTGCTGATAAATGATGAAGAGTGGCTTGGCAAGCTCCTCTGCCAGCTCCCTCAGTACTCTCAGGTACTCCCATCCACCTTCCTCCTGAATTATGGGTATTTTATTCTGTTCTCTGTCCCTGTCTTCCAGCTCAGGGGGCTGAATACCCTGGAAATAGCTAGTCTGAATATTAAAGACCTAGTCAAAGAAGGCATTCAGAACCTCAGCCTTTTCTTCATCCTTGGTGGCAATATTTCCCCTGGCATCCAATAAAGGATGGAGATTCTCCTTGGCTCTCCTTGTTGTTAATGTATTTGTAAAAACACTTTCTATTATCAGCTCTTAGAACAGTGCCCAGATGGAGTTCTACCTGGGTTTTGTCTTTCTAATTTTCTCTTGGCATGACCTAATGAGGTCCCTGTACTCTTCCCTGTACCTTCCCTGAAGGTATTTAAAGAACGGATAGATGTGGTGCTTGAGGACATGGTATAGATGGATTTGGCAGTGATGGCTTAATGGTTGGACTCGATGATCTTAAGGGTCTTTTCCAACCTTGTCAATTCTATGATTCTATGATTCATGAACTACCTTCTTCCAAAAGTGGTAAACTCTTTTTTTTTTTTTTTTTTTTTTTCCATTTTTCTTTTTTTTAAAAAATTTATTTCAATACCTTTATTCAAAACATGATAGTAGTCCTTTTCTTGGTATTTGTTGAAGAATCATTGTTCATGTTTTAGAGATTGAGGAACTCTCTATGAGGAATCTCATATAAAGTTAAACATACAAATAAACTCCAAATATTGGATTCAACACATTTTTCAATGTCACTCAGGAATGACTGCTTAAAATGAATGTGAGACTTGTGTTTTTGGATGCCAACGCAGGCATGATACATACTATTACTATATGGTATTGTGCCTCAGCTGCTGGTCTTTCAAATTCTCTGGAAGGGAGAACTTAATAATTTATGGATCTGTTAAGTCATTTATCTTTCTATTAAGCACTGCAAATTAAAGTATCTGACAACAGAAATAAAATAATCTGTCAATAACAGCATAATAATAATTTTATATTGATTGCAAGTGAGAATTCCTCATGAGTCATTGTTAAAAGCAATGCTTTTTCCTTACAATACTTGCATTACTGTAGGTAAGCATACCGTTATATGTGTAAAGTGACCATTTACTCCTTGAAAGTAGGAAGACAATTGTGTTTTAGACATATCTTTTAACTACTTATTGATGGAAAGTTTGAAAATAAATAGAAGCCACTTTGAGTTGTGAAACTTATCAATAATATATTCACACTCAACACAAAAATTTGTCAGTGCATTTTAACTGTTGCTATACAATTCCATAACAGGTTAAGACAGTATGAAAATAGAGAAAATATTTTATTTAAATGACAAAAAAATATTACCAGATATTCCTAAGACAATATCATCTCCTATTTAAAGATACTATTTCGCTGCCATTAGTTCCCAATGTATTCTGTGTTTACTACCAATGGGCTTTTGAAAAACAGAGAACAGAATATGTACATTGGGCCAGAAGTGCTGAATTTCTCACAATGTCTGACAATATCCCAAGATATTTTTGCTAATACTGAAGATCCCAAAGCTTTGTTCAGTTAGTGACATGGCAAGAATGACACATCTAGAGAATTATTAAAGCAACGAGTAAGACTTAATGTCTCATAACCTCCAAAGATAAACTAGAGTCTATTTACAAGCAATGTAAATATCAGAAGGAAAGGATGTAAATGAACGTTATTTATCAAACTCTCAGTTTATGTCACCTGTTTAAACACTTGCATGTCTGTTTAATTTCATGAAGAAGGAACAGTTGAAAAACAATCAGAAAACAAAACAAAACAACCCTGAAAAACAAAACCTAGATCACAGATTTAGAGTATATAAGTTGTCTTTCCTCTATAAATGCATACATGACCCATACATGCATTTTATACTGTTACACTACATACAACACTTTGTTGATTAAGTCTTGCTGAGGCAACATAATGTTTCTTATAGGTGCACTTCCAGTGCAATACAATTTTTATGTACAGAAACATTTTGGTAGTGTCTTGCAAATAGATGGCACTAATTGACTTACATGTATCCATCTACCAAGTACTGAAGGTACATTTCCAAATAGTTGCCCTTTGTAGCTTTTACTGCCTTTAGGTTGGTATTTGATTGCAGCAGCAGGAACAACAGCAGATTTTCAAACTGTAATCATGTTTTTCAGCAGTGTGCATCACTTATTAACATTTATTTGATTTCCCTCTGGCACCCAGAGCTCCAACAAATGTTATCTTCTTGTTCAGTTTTGTCAAGATCACAAACCTGGCAATAAGTGCTGTAGCTGAGATTCTCACCAAATAAACAAACCTTGAGCTGTGCTGTAGCTGCTCAGGTGCAGCAAGTGTCCTGACCTGTTAGAACACCAAGCTCAGAAACTGGAATGTCTGAGAGAACCTGTCCTGTTGATTGTGAGCCACTCAAAGGAGAAAAAGAAAATCCTGATCTGTGAATTGCAACCGAACTTGCATTTATATCACATCTTTTTCTGCACATTACAAAAGAGCTTTCCTTTCTCCCAGGATGACAAGGGGCTTTATTTGGTATCTTCTAGTTGAGGGTGGGAGTTTGCTTGTTGCATCTTGTTTTGAAGAAGAAACATATGAGCCTATGTTAGTGCAATTGTGTTGGCTTGGAAATATTCCATTTATTCTTGGATAATGTCCAAAATCTGTTAATTACCTGCCTTTTCTTTTTCTCGTTAGTGTACAAGAATGAAAGATAGATTGATAACCTAGACAGACAGATAAGATTTGCAAATGCAACTAATATTCCATTAACTAAGTTTCTAGACAGATGATATAAAATTAAAATGAAAATTACTTTCAGGGAATAAAAGTTTTTCAGACTAAATCACCTAAAAAGCAAATCAGTTTTAGAAACCTTGGCCTTTCAAATGAATTGAATAAATCGAGAAATACCTTATTGTGTTAATTTGGCTTGTTTTTTACTCAGAAAATGCCTCAGAAAAAGGTTTCTTTTTCATTGAAGTTTCTTTACTAGTTAAATTTATTATGAGATTTTTTGTTATATTTTTGATTCTATTGATGTATTCAGGAGTAGTTCAGTATTAATATTCATTATTCAATATATTTTAATTAAAAATATTGAATAATTTGGTATAAATTATTTGAAGAGCATGGAATACTTTATATTCGCTGACAAGATAGATCCTCTATCCGGGTAATAGTCCACAAAAGGGTTTTGAACTTAAAATAGTCCGAGGAAAAGGACTAGAGAAGTACCATACTGTCATATCCTTTCCTCTTTAAGACATGCAGGAACTAGCTGGCACCTAGCTTATAAGAAAGAAATTAACATTATGAATTTGAGAATATTTGTGTTGAAATACATGTAAAAATAATGTTTTGAAGAACTGAAACCCTTCTTAACGCTGTTCCTAAAGGACCCACGTGAAATCTGTGATTCTTTAACTGGTTACAAGACTTACCATTCTCAAGTATTTTAAATATTTTTTCCATAAATAAAGTTTGGAAGCAACTGTTTTGTTTTTGGTTTTTTGTTTTGGTTTGGTTTGAGTTTTTTTCTCCACATAAATTATAGACTTCTTGAACTTCTTATGACTTCTTATGCATTATTCCCTCCCTCTCACCTCCTCCTCCCTTACACCCCCTGCCCTGCCAACCCCCCCCTCCGAAAAACAGTGGAAGCTAATATGCTTTACTGTATGAAAACGAGTGGGGTTCAGGCTCCATTTGCTGCCATGAGTAAAACTTCAGAAATACCACAAAAAAACCCAATAAGGATTATATTAGAATTATATTATCTTTTCCTGAAGAATTCTTCACCTACTTTCTACATATAATAGAAAAAAAAACCCACCAAAAATGTCATCAATGCAAATATATTCAAAGACAATCCCATCTTGAACCTCTGATTCAGGTACACTTAAGCAGAGATTCCTGTTGTGTAGTTATTGTAGTTATTACTTTTTGTTTTCTTGCAGTGGGAAATTAAAATATATAACAAAAAATGACAAAATGTAAATAATAATATGATGGGGAAATTGCAGCTGAAATTTTCTCACTGACAGATGAAGATTTAGATCAGAGAAGATATTTGTGAATACATGTCAAATCCTTTATATTAGCTTTGAAGCTATTTTTTGTAGTAATACATTGCAATACCACATCTTCCAACACAGAAGACTGCAGTAGTGACCAAAAATCATGATGCAGATGCTATCAAATGTTCAGTCAATATTTAATAACCATAATAAGAGTAGCATATTAGCTAAAATAGTTTCATGATACTTATAATGTTATCTGAATGTCTCACATTCAATTTACTTGAATTTATGACACCTGTTGGGTGTCATAAAGTCATTGTCTGCAACTGTAAGTGAGAAATGGCTTCCAAGGCTGCCCCAAGGAGGATATATCAGGACCCTTCATAAAAAAATAAAACTGTAACTAGGCAGTGATTAATGGTTCCCATCCAGGAATGTCTGAGCATGGAATGAGGGCAGTGTCTCTTGTGGTAAAATAAATAACAAAAGGGTTAACTCCAGCGAGGGTCAGTGCAGTGTTTTAGACAAAGAACTCATGTATACCTTTTCCAATTCTGGTAAGGGATGTACACAAAATACCACATTTTCTTAGCACCTCTAAGGCAATTAAGAAATCAATGATTGTATCAGAAAGTCTCCTGCCATAGAGTTAACCTTACAGCTGCACCAAACTTTCAAAAGGGATTCAAAGCAACCACACGTAGGAGAGGCTTTGTCTAAATCCTCTCTGTTCTTAAAAATAGATCTGAGGTACTGTGCTTTCTGTGTCCTAGCACTGGGGCCAAGTAAAAAGCAGACAGAGCCTTAGTAATATCAGACTACTCTATGTCTCTTTTTTTCTCTGTCTCCTCTTTTTTATCTTTAACTGTTTGAGGAGTGAAGAAAATCATAAGAGCAAGTAAAGCTTTCTTATGCACTTTTTGAAAAATTTATCCTTTAAAGCCTGGTGACAAATACATGAGATGTACCTGCAGTTATCAGAGAACCTCTTATTTTTATCATATTTTTTCACCCCTTTTATTTAGGTGAGATGGAAACTGATTATAAGAGTACAGTTGTAGGACAAATTTTAAAGTATGCACATCTATAAGATTAATGCCTTTTTAAATTAGGTATAGAGTTTGCTGCATATCCGGTAAAGTTTTAAAAATCAGATGATTGTACCTGCTCTTCCACAGCTCCAAAACAAAACAGACCTCCAAATCGATAACTACCATATTAACTAAGTCTTACTACAGAATTGAAAGAACCTTCTCTTAAATAGTATCAGTAGCGAGAGCAACTGTGGCTAGTAGCCATACCCCATTCAAGAGATGCAGAGGACTCTGGTGTCTGAGAGAGAGCAAGACCACTCTATCTTCAACAGCAAGTATTACCTTTAATGGTAAGGAAAAAGCAAAGTCAGGAAAGAAGTAAAAATTTTCCTTATTACATTTCTTACAGAAAAATTGCCAACTCTTTCTCCTGATCAGCCAAAAAAGTAATAATATATTAAAGTTCAGCACCTACTATCTCTCTTATAGTATTTCCTAAATATTTTCCTGAGGTACGGTAATTTATTCTGCTTATGGTACTCTTCTACCTATATTTTAATTAAAATGTACCATAAATAGAGCAAACTCTAAGAGAAAACTCACTCTAGTGCACAAAGTATATAAATGACATGCCCGGTGTCAACGTGGAGGCTCAAGTTTAAACCTAAATCCCAATCCTTCAGTGCTGTAAACATGCTGAACTCACGACAGGTACCCATTTAGGGTTGGCCAACCCAGAGGAAAACTCATGGTTCGGGTGTGTCAGAGAGGGGAGAGTGACTTGCTTAAGCGTGTATGATTTCTGCAAGCACCTGGTAAGAGGGATAGAGTGCCTTTGCTCATAATTCAAGGCAGTGATCTCATCCTCATTACTTCAATTCAAAAGTAGATCCTGCATGAGGTCAACCATGTTGGGTGAAGCATGAGTGCTTGCAAGTTAGAAATAAAACTGTGTGCAATAGTGGAGACCAGGGGTCAGCAGGTCATGCTGCTCAAGTAAAGCATGGATACAATTAAAGCAAATAGGTGAGCTAGAGCAGATACTTCATTTGAATATATAAATGTCTCAGGCCCACATTGAGGTACAGATGGTAAAGACAGCATAGTCATATTCCCTATGCTGCAGGGGTCAGAACAGCTGCCTATAACACGTACCTCTGTGACTGACTTGGAATTGCTTAGGCTGTTTTTCACATGCAGAAAATGAAACGACAACCTGCTTTCTTGGTTTTTACTCCCTTGCAGAAGAGGAAGCTTCTCTATTTTTCTGCTACTAGGGAATGTAGATATCTACAGAAAAAATCTTTGCTTGATATGTTTTTATTCCAGCTGAAAATAGTTGTTTCTCTAGTATCTGGAAAGGAGACTTGACCATATAATTTGTTACTCTGTATTTTGAGGAATCACTCTGTGTGAACACTGTATTTCATTTCTTCCAGACAAATACCATTCTGCCTGTACATTTTAATTTCATTTTTACTGCTACTACTTTGTGTTTTGATGCTACAAACATTGCTCCTTTCTTTCTTTGAGTTAAATGATTTTTGTAGCAGCACGTTTCCTAGACACAGGGATCTAAGGAGAAACAGCTGATCATTTGTAATCCTTACCTATTTCTATATTGTCAGCCCAAAGGCAGTATGACTCTACTTTCTAAATACACCCTTCTCCTCTGCACTTAAGGTAGTATCTTCTTAGCAACACAGCTGCATTTCGTGCATCTATAAAGCTCCCTGTGTGTTGATATGCACATTGTTCCTGGTAAAAACAATGAGTGTGGCATCTCAAAAGAGTTTCTTTCACACCTGTCACAGAAAGAATAACAAATCTTACTGTTCAGTCAAAAAAAAAGCCAGCAGGCTTCATCTTGAAACCTAGCACTGATTCTTTTTCAGATTATATGGAATGTACATCCACTTGTCTCTTGGCTCTGCAAATGTTATATGAGATTACTTCAGGCTGCTGCTAGGTAGAATGACACCTACTGAATCAGAACAGATGCCAATTGTTCTTATATTGGAAATCTGAAATGCCACACAATATTTTCCTGTAGTACCAGCAGACTGACAATCTGACTTGTTCTTTGGAGCTCCAGCATCTGGTCAGACAGTCCGGGCAGATCTGGTTTTATTCATCTGAGCAATTAATCAAAGACCTCAATCCAAGTTTCCAGAACTGGTTGTTTGTTTTTTTTTTTTTTCTTGAAATAACTTCCAGTCTGGATTTTCACAAGGAGAGAGATCTTGACAAAACATTTGGTCAGTCAGCCATGCGCTACTTGTGCTTATAGGAAGCTATTCCTCATAAACTTATTTTCTATATTTGGCATTTCCAGTTTCTCAATTTATTACAGGATCACAGGATCACAGGATTTCT
>KL286013.1:0-10999 GCA_000699545.1 Podiceps cristatus
CAGGTGTTGGGCGGGGAGCAAATATTTTGGGTTTTTGTTAAGTCTGAATCTAGCAGTGCAACCTCACCTCAGTCTCGCTAGTACCACTCCTCTCATGGTGGCTGCTTGTTTGCCTGGGCTATTCTGCAGTTGTGGACAAAAAAGCTGGAAGTCTGATGGTTGGACAGGCACCCTGGAGTGCTTCTCCTGCCTCTAGACCAATGCTCTCCAAACTATTTTGATTGTACACCCCATCAGTAAAAAATTTTTGAGCATAGCCCCCAAATATATGTTTGTTTATAAACTATATGCATCTATGACCGTAATAATGTTATGTACACTATAAAATATGCACAAAAAATAAATTAAAAAGGATGAGAACACCATTTTTAAATTGTTTTTTAAATCTCTTTTATGTGTCCCCCACTTTGGAGATCACTGCTGTAGATTGTGAGGGCTTGGTGTAAAAGCTGGAAAGACATCAGTTTAGGATACTCCACAGGTAACTTGATGCAAAACTAGGGGCCTGACCTTCATGCTAATTCTGTCTGTATGTCTTCCAGCAGCTCTATTAAAGTGCTTTTATATCAAATTCCCTATTTGAAGCGTAATTGTCACTATATATAGGTGTTTTTAGGGATGCACTGGTCCTGATGTACAACACTGTATGCATGTATCAAAAGTTTGTGAATTTTAAATTTTGCTTTTAAACCCAAATACATAAATTCCACGTGCACACCTTTACAGCAGAGAGAGACCGTTGCTAGGTTTTGCTCAGGCTGATGTTCTCTTAAGGTAGGATATTATGCTTGCTCTGGTTTTGGGAACAAGTACTTCCGCAGTGCAAGTCTGAGGAATGTAATGTTGCTTTTATTTTGGTTTTGTTTTTTAATCTTGGGGAAAAATGATCAAACTAATGCAGCTGCAGAAGTCCTAATATGGAGCTCTGAGGGTTCTCAGGAAGCCCGTTCTCCTTTGAAGCTGGGAGGAAAAATGCCTTGGAGAGAGACAGGGAGGGAAATGAGTTTAATTTCAGAAAGTGGTACTTAGGGTTCTCTTCTGCCACCTAAGGTGGGATGTCTGGCAAAGGACCAACCGAGGACAGAGAGCTGGGTCTTACCAGCTTCTCTTCCTACAAGCCCCCAGGGAAAGGACTGCAACTTGCAGTCTGTCTCTTTTTAAGGTAAGATGGTTTTATTTGCAAGCTCCACCGGAGCAGAAGAAACCACCTAAGTTTTCTCTCCTTCAGAGAGGCATGCTGTGACTACCTTTCCAGCACTCTTCACAGGAGGGCGTTACTCAGTCTTGTGTTTGCAGTCTTCAAGCTAACTATACAGGTCACTGTAAGCACACAAATTAATGTTCTCATCTTAATCCTTTTGGGCTGATACATTTTTTTTTTTCCCCTCCCCTGTATATTGCCAAAGTGCATGGTGCTGTTAATATCATTCTTCCTCTTTATCTCCCTGTCTACTTTTTTTGTGCTGATAGCAAAATTAACACTGGGCAGGTGTTGACTTGATGTTGCTTGTTAACCTAGAGTGTAGGAGCCATGCTAGCTCCCTCCTGTCACTGTTGATATTGCTTACTGGGTTTGGCTGACTGCAGTTGTCAGTCAATCCCCTCCTTTGTAAGCAATGACCCCTTCTCTGTGCCCTCTGAGGAAGCAGGGATTTAGACTATGCAGAAGATTTCATGGATTGTGCTGCAGCTTTTCCTAGGAAAAGATTTCTCCTAGCTTTCCCGACTAGTCCTGCACAACCAAAGTGCAGATTCTTCCTCCCCTCGATGCCATTTCTGTGTTGGTGAGGAGGGCATTGGTAGTGACTGCACACCATGCTGTGCAGCGACAAGGGGGGTGGTGGGGGGCAGAAATGCGCTAGAAACACAGCAAACTGCCTGCAAAATCTGCTCAGAGACCAGACATCCATTCCCTCTTGATGGGAATATGTCTTGGGCGTGCTTAGACACCAGTTGGGCCCCGGGTTTGTGTGGAAAATGACTACACTCAGTAGTCATCTTGGTGAACTCTTCGTGTCTGGTTGAGAGCACAAAAAGGGAAAGGAATCATTTGTATGCATCAGAACACTGGCGAGGTCACTTCTTGTGGAGTCTGATGCCGAGTCCTGGTTCACTTTCTTTGTTTCTGTGCACAGTCATAGGGTTTCAAATCAAGTTGCTGGTGACCTAACTTGGTTTCTGGTAACAAAAAGGTCACACAGGTAAGGCCCATCCAGAAGCGTCAGCTCCTTTCTCGGCAGACTGGTTCCTGAGGATTCTCCGCTCCGTTGCCCAGTGCTAGACAGAAGCAGATTATAGGGGGAGGAAGCATGATCAGGTGCTGGTCTCGGCTGAGCGTTGGTTCCTCTTAGCTGTTCATTTGTCAGGTAGCAAATGCGAGTGGAGTCCCCCACACAACTGGATCCATAGCTCCACCCGCTGCTTGGCTTCTTGTGCTTGCACAGCCCTGCTCCCCGGTTCCGTGCTTCATGCGACTGCTACGGGAGGCACCTGTGTTCTGCTGGCTCCGGGTTTGCTGCAAAATAATGCTTCTAGGAAACATCCTGATGGAGCAGAAGTTTTGAAGGTAGTTCCAACTGTGAAAAATTTTTCTCTTGTTAAAAAAACCCTATCAGAGCTTACTTTTCTGTGTTCAGGGCGACAGCTGTGGGGTTTTGTGTCTATTCACTCTTCTTTCAGGGGCAACATATGTAAATGTGGATACCCTGAAAATCAACACATAGAGGGCACTCAGATTAATACCAATGAAAAATGGAATTACAAGAAGCACACCAAGGAACTTCCAACTGATGCCTTTGGGGACATTCAGTTTGAAAACATGGGAAAAAGAGGAAAGGTAAGTGATTGTGTTAAGGGTATGCGTCAGGCCCCAGTTGGGTGAGCCATATTCACAGTCCTGATCCAATGTCAGTGGAATCCCTGGGAAAGCAGGGAAGGTGAAGCTAAAGTCAATTTTATTCTAACGGGAATGGAAGGAGTTGGGCTACAAAGGAGACAACCTGATTTCTCAAGCCCTGATAATAGGGAACAAAGAATAATTTCTTCTGTGTTATTTGTTTCAGGGGCCTATGATGGGGAGTGAAAAGAGGTTATCTGTTTGCAGGCATGGCAGGAGAATGAGTGAATGAGGGTGATGCTCGATTATTTTTCTTTTTTTCATTGTAATTGCCCTGTAATACAATTCTGAAGGTCTTGGGCTAGAGGGAAATAGTTTTCTACTAGATCTGTGATGTCTCTCACTGGGACTCTGTACCCTGACTATATCAATGCTCTGTTTCATAGTCCCTGACTATACCGAAATGTCATGGTGTTGAGGAGCAACTTAGTACCCTTTTACCCATCTTTAGTGGCAAAACCGACATGATAAGCTCAAGTTCCTGAATGTTCGCGCTCCTGATAAAGATGTTTTGTTCCTGACTGACTTTAACGCAGAGACAAGGCTGTTTGGAACATTACACCTTTCTAGTATGGACAAAGTTATGCTTTAGAAAGAAAAAGGTGTGAGGGTGTGCACCAGTGTAACTCTTGGGACAGGAGCATGTGTTCCGTGCTTTGCCTTTGAAGGTGCAGCAAGATCCATGAGGTGATAACCATAGGGATTTCATATCTGTAGGGATGTAAGACCTTTCTTTGGAGGATCTGTACTCTTCAGTGCAGAAGCTGCAGGTGTCTGCTTGCTACTCCATAAAATCATCACTCATGCTTTGTAATGGCTTTAACATCGTCATCCAACGCCTTCCTACGGAGCTTGCTGACCTATATTCCCTTCCTCCTTAGGTGTTCTATGTGCAGATCATTGCACATGAATAGATCATTGCTGCGGATGTACAGTGCTCCTTTCCATGCAGTCCTATCTTAGACCTTGGACTGGACGCTCTAAAGGATGTTGTGGGGTATTGGAACAGGGCTTGTGTGCTCAGCACCCTCATAGAGTAGTTTTGTTTGGAAGGGGTCTTCAGAGTGTTCTAGCCAAAACATTTGCTCAAAGCATATCTGCATAGACCAGCTTGCTGAGGCCCATAATCAATTGAATATTGAGTATTTCCCAGGGTGGAGATCCTACAATGATGGTAAATTCAATGGGGATGTAAGGTATCAGTGGAATTTTAGAGATTTTATTCTGTCTGTTTGCTTGGTTTTACCTTAGTGAGGGGACAGCGGAGGGGTGGAAAGAAAATAGCTGGTGTTGCTGTTTCTAATGATTTATACTGTGACAGGAGTCACATGTGGCTGAGCTCATGGGCCTCTTCTAAATGACTGATCTTTCCCGCCAGTGCAGCTTGCTTGGGACAATGAAAATAAATGAGGAAAATCAGAGCATGCTATGTAAATTAATTGGGTTTGTTTTATGCAAAGTGGCAGAAATAAGATGCATTTGAGTGTGAAATAAGACTGAAGGTTTTCAATCCTGCTTATACAGATCCAAGTACTTCACATACTTGTTAATATACGTATTTTAGCTTCATACTGTTGTAAGCTGCTGTGTATCTTTAATGAACAAAGAAATTATTTGCTCTGTTGCAAAATTTCTGAGTTCTTAAAGCTTAAATGTGCTTTCCTTGAGTTATGTACCCATCCCACCTTGGGAGTGGTTTCATGAGGACTGTCAATGCCACCGTGTGTGTTTCAGGGCATACCTTGTTCAAATGCTGTATGCAACTCTGCTAATCCATCCCATTGGCACGTTGGCTGGAGTTATGTCTCTGTTCCACATTATCATTACCTATATTGCAAGGCACCTGCTAGTCTTAAACATTGCAAGATGTTTTCTCTTGATCTTGTGTACAGTGGGGAGAGCTTCAAACCCAAGGTAACCTAAGAGTTGCAGACTACTATTAATGAAGGATGGGAAGTTTGTGCATTGTACTTTTAGGATGGATGAATCCTAAAAAGTCCTGAGCTGAAATATTAGATGTGAGCAGACCAATAATATCTCCACATTTAGTAAGTCCTGCTTGCCCTCGCTTATTTTGTCAGTGTCGCTTACATCCTGTAACATCCGAGGACATTGCAGTATTATATGTTCTGGTAGCCCTCAATCTGGAGGGGAAAACGAAAAAAGGCTTCTCTTGAATACTTTTCAGAGTTCAGCTACTTGGCATCGGCTGTGTTTGAAGGTTGGGTCGGTGACGGTTGGGGTGCACCAGCCGGCTCTACCAGGAGATGGCACCGTTGCACCTTGCAGAAAGTGGCTCAACCGAGGGGTTCACCTGCTTGAGTAGAGCCTGCAAAGGACTCGGGAGGTGGCAAGTGCCAGATGTATAATTGCTGGTGCTTTGAATGAAACTTAGGTGAAACTGAGGTGTGTTTGCAATTATACACCGTGGTGATGTGAGAGAACAAGATAAACTGTATGGGCAGGTGAGCTTCAGCATCTTGTGTTTGGTACTTTCATTTGGTACAGATGAAAACGACTTGTATAGATGAAAAGAAGTCATTCAACTGGAAACCTTAAATGTTGACGGAGCTAAGGTAGTCATGCAGATACAAGGTACTTCGTGTTATCAGTAGGGTTAAGGAGAAATGCCTCCTAACTGCAGACATGACAAGATTTGCTGTAGGAGTTAGTTTCTGCCAGGCTCCCCTCTCCTCTGGGGAGCCTCTCCTGAAAAATGCCCAAGGCTTCATGTGGCTGATTCTTCTGAGAGCAGAAGCCGTGGGAGTCCCGTAGCTCTCCTGTGTAGCTGCTGGAGCCTGCTAGGCTTCCTCTGTGATGTGCTGTCTGAGCTAGATGCAATAACTGCTCCTGGGAGCCTATCCTGGAACAGATGAATATGTTCTTTCATTCAAGTTAAATGCCTCTCAAGATGGGACATTTCTTCCTCAAACTAATCCTTTGGTTTTTCTCTCCTGCGAATAATGGGCAATCTGTACAAAAATCCACTATGATCCAGGTCCAAATTACTCCTTTTCATCCCCTGGTATGGGTTGTATAGCCATGACTGTCTTCCAAAAGTCCATTGCACTAAACTACTAACAGTGATGTAATTGCAAAGGGGCTCTTAAATAGCATAGCAAAAAAAGCCAAAGCACCTTTTACATAAATGGAGAGTGGTAGGTCCAGCTGAAGCCAGTTGATCTACCTAGTGTGCTTTATGGCATCCTCGTACAGCGTCCAAGCTTTACTACAAGTTTGATAAAGTTGTGGTGTGTTAACTTAAAATACTGTTATGGGTATATGTTGTGATAAGGGACACCACGGTCATGGAGCCTGGGATTTGTAGCTAGTCAAATTAAGGCTTTACTAGTGTAATCGAAATAAGACTGTGATTATTAGTAGTTCATTTACAACAATGCTACCACTAATCCATAATCCAAGCTATAAATATCTTTGTTATGGTTAGAATTGTTGCACAGTAAACATCCTTGGTGGTGTGTTCATCCTTGCAATGTTGCCCTGAATCCGAAGGTCAATGCTCTTGCCCTCCTCCAGTGGAAGGAGGGGTTGGAGGCTTTATGCTGACTCCCAAGACTTTGAAGGGACGATTCCTCTGTCCAGATCTGGGGCCCACAATACAAGAAAGATGTAGAACTGTTGGAGAGGGTTCAGAGGAGGCCACGAAGATGATCCGAGGGCTGGAGCACCTCCCCTGTGAAGAGAGGCTGAGGGAGCTGGGCTTGTTCAGCCTAGAGAAGAGAAGGCTGCGGGGGGACCTCATTGCAGCCTTCCAGTACCTGAAGGGAGCGTACAAACAGGAGGGGAACCAACTTTTTAAAAGGATAGAAAATGTCAGGACAAGGGGGAATGGATTGAAGCTGAAGGAGGGAAGGTTTAAATTAGATATTAGGGGGAAGTTTTTTACAGAGAGGGTGGTGAGGTGCTGGAACAGGCTGCCCAGAGAGGTGGTGGATGCCCCATGCCTGGAGGGGTTCAAGGCCAGGTTGGATGGGGCCCTGGGCAACCTCGTGTAGGTCCAGGCCTGGAGGTTGGTGTCCCTGCCTGTGGCAGGGGGGTTGGAACTCTATGATCCTTGGGGTCCCTTCCAACCCAGACCATTCTATGATTCCAGTACTGACCATGGCGATCCCATCCTCCTTGGCCCTGGTGTGCTTGGAGTTCTTTCTATAGATTTCTCTTAAGACAGTCTGCTTATGCTTGCTCTTTTCAGTGGTTCTGAATTATATTTGTTATTTCTAAGACTACTTTTACCTGATTCACAAGGTCACAATAGTGACCATTATTGGCCGTTGCAGTTTGTTTTACAGACTGAGACCTCTGTCATTTGGTGTCTGCATTCTTCCATACCACCTTTTATTCTGATCATCAATTTTTCGATCCCCACGGAGTAACTATTAATGTTATAACCTAAAGCAAATCAAATGTAGACAATAGTTACTACCCCACTAGACAGCTGCTATCACAACTCTACTCAGCTCAGGCCGAAGAGATCCCGAGAATCCGCACTCTCCGTTCAGTACAGAGCCTGTGGACTTTTGCTAGTAATGGCAAAAATCATATTTCTGGGGCTACACAATTTAGCTCCTGCCAAAGTAAAGATGTATGTGGCAGAACATGGCAGTGCAACCTCAGCACCTCCTGACCCCACTGAGCATGGTGCTGGAGGTGCAGGTTGCAGTTTTGGGCTGAACCTAGAAATGGTGGGGCAGGATGAAGATGCTTTAGAGGAAGAAACAAAGGCTTAAGCTCTGATTTGTCATCACTTTACCCTTTGTCTACCGGTTATTGGAGTAAAAGTGTACATTAGAGAAGAAAATGCAATTTCTGCTCTGTTCCAAGATATCGCTATTTTGTCTCTTGCTTATTTGTTTCTCCTCTTTTCTCTCACCCAAGTACATCCGTTTGTCATGTGACACAGACTCCGAAACACTCTACGACCTCATGACCCAGCATTGGCACCTGAAAACCCCTAACCTTGTCATCTCTGTCACTGGGGGCGCAAAGAACTTTGCGCTCAAGCCCCGGATGCGAAAGATATTCAGCAGGCTGATCTACATTGCCCAGTCCAAAGGTAAAGACCCGCAGAGGTGTCTGTATTATTTTAGTGGTGCATAATACTGTTGGAGAGGTAGCAGCTCAAAGGGTCAGCAGGGAAGCAGAACGTTCAGTTTGCTTCTGCTTGGCTGGCACGCTTGGGGCAAACGTGACCTAACGGTTTGGAAATAACAGTGTTGAGAGCTAGTCATCAGGATGCCCACAATAACATGAGGTAAGTTGTGTGGCATATTGTTTGTGTTTAATTAAAGAATAAATGCCTCTTCTGAGGTAAGGCCTTGGGAGGGGATTGGGTTGTGGTATCTTAAAGGTAACGCATTAGACATGTGGGTGTTCCACCACATTCTCCCAGCTTATCGCATGTTGTCTCTAGGGGCCTGGATTTTCACGGGAGGCACGCATTACGGGCTGATGAAGTACATCGGGGAAGTGGTCAGAGACAACACCATCAGTCGGAGCTCAGAGGAGAACGTGGTGGCTATTGGCATAGCAGCCTGGGGCATGATTTCCAACCGAGAAAGTCTGATTCGCAGTGGTGATAGTGACGTAAGGAACGTGTACGGGTTGGTGAGGAAACAAACAGGAGGCTTGGCTGTCAGTTATACAGATTATGTCCCTGACCTACTGCTGCTCTTGGCAGTAACAGTATCTGTGCTAGGCTGATCCTATCAGCTGTGCCATGACAGAGTTGAGTGGTCAGTCGAGCTCTGCTTTTCCGCCTGGCAAAGCAGACCTCAGCAGAATGCTTTCCAGTGCAATGTTTCTGTGGAAGCACATCTGCCTAGTTAGCCTGAGCTACTCTGTCCTAAATGGTTCAGCCTGGGGCCAGCTTTTCTTCAATGTACATGGCAGTGAGACAAAACATCGGGCGCTCTTCCCAGAACTGGAGGAAACGAAAGTGTTCTCATGTTCAAGATGGTCTCACACATCGGGCCGGGGTGGGAAGGATTTCAGCTTTGGGCTTGGCGTGTGTGTGTGGCAGTTCAGCTGCTCTAATTTCATGTCTGGTGGAGTATTAGGGAATAACCTCTTCCACAGTTATTCTAGCTGCTCCGAAATTCCTACACAGTAGCCTGTAGCGGGGATTCCCATGAGCTAAGACATGTTGTACCCAGTGCTACTGTTATGGATCTTGCTCATCGATCCTATTGTCCTATTGGTCAGATACCCTTGTCTTTTGTCCACTAGTTGCTATAGAAAATGTCTAAAAACCATCCTGCCAGGTAAATAAAGGCAGTTTAGTGAGGGGGTCTTGAGGAGGTTTGAGAGTTGAACTAGATGATCTCAAGAGGTCCCTTCCAACCTAAAAAAATTCTGTGATTTTGTGCAGTGTTGAAAGTAAATTTGTGACAGATCTAATGTAGAGCCGAAGGAAGCACATGTTGCTTAACAGGACCTCTGAAAGGACTAAACTGTTGCAAATAACTTCCACTGTTACATTGCCTGAGGTGAGGTTACGAGAGGACCACGGCAAATCAGGACGTTCTTGTAAAGCAGAGCTTTCTCTGCAAATATTTATGCTGTGCTCTTGTATGGGGTTTCTCTCATTGTCTTCTGCTGCTTTTGGGACTGCCAGCGAGCAGTGTCTTGAGTCAGGAAATTCAGGCTCCTAACTGATGAGGAATAGTTGGTAGGTGTCACGGGCTTGGTCTTGAAGGCTTGGGCATGCTCAGCCCTTGCGTCTCTGTTAAACAATGTGCTTGTGCTTCTAGGGGTACTACTTGGCCCACTACATAATGGATGATCTCAAGAGAGACCCCCTCTATTGTCTGGATAATAATCACACCCATCTCTTACTGGTTGATAACGGCACCCACGGACACCCCACAATAGAGGCAAAAGTACGAACTCAGTTAGAAAAGTACATTTCGGAGCGGGTTATCCCAGGTAGGTGTGAGCATAAGGTCGCAGACCTCCTTCTCCTTAGTCCTTGCATGCTTTGGGGCTGATTCGCAGTGATTTTCTGGGGAAAAAAAGAGTAGTGGTAGCAGCCCTTGGATGTTGAGCTGGAAGGGATGCGTTAACTGCCTTGCGTCTTGAGCGCTTTCAGGAACCACCAGGCTTCTTCAGAGCGATACCTCTGCCCTCATCTTTCTGTATGTGACAACGGTCCTTTGTGGGACACAGCAAATGACTGTTTCAGCAATACAGCCCTTCCCTCTCTTCCTGCTGTTGGAAGCTGACATTCTGCATATTTCCCATCTGGCACTGAATTCCAAGTAGCCGAAGCACAACTACACAGGAGCTGAAATTAGGCTTTTCCCAGAATATTCACTTGTGAGGGTGATTGATCCATCTGCAACCTGCTGCTAAATAATTTCTTTTGGCCCTTTCTTTGCCAAAATGGGAAAAAAAAAAAAAAAAAAAGCCCAAAACTCAATCAAAAGCCTTGTCAGGAAATTCATAGTTAAAGATTGCTTGTTGGTTTTTGTTTGGTTGGGATTTTTAGTTTGGGTTTTGTTTTGTAGGTTTGTTTTTGGTTTTTTACTTGCTGTTGGTCATGACAAAGCACCCAGAATCATTATGAAACTTGGTATGTCTCTTAAACACTAGCCTGAGTCATGGGATTCTTAGCTAATTAATACTAATAGAGTTACGGGATTCTTAGCTTTCCTTTATGATTGCAAGCATGAAGTTAGAGATTCTGCATTTTCAAATTTTGATAAGAAAAGCGGTAAGTAAATACAGTAAAATCATGTGTTTTGGTGACTTTGGAGCTAGTAAAAATTGTGATTGTTAGGAGGAAACAAGCATCTGTTGGAGAATGGTGTCTGAAGCCAGTTATGCAGAATGTTAGCCAAAACTGAGTTTCCATTAAACCCAGGAAGAAGTGTTGATAGATTTGGCAAAATCAACAGGAAACTAGTATTGGAGTGTCTGCACGAACTGCCTGGAAATTCTTCACTGTAGTCAGGAAAAATAAGTTGTTCAAACTGCATTAATGGGTTGAATCTTTTCCCCTTTTTCTTTTGGCATGTTTCACAGAATCTAATTATGGTGGGAAGATTCCCATTGTGTGTTTTGCCCAAGGTGGAGGGGAAGAGA
>KL286014.1:0-17358 GCA_000699545.1 Podiceps cristatus
CCAACACATTCTGTGATTCTATGATTCTATAATTTTGAGAAAGCACCCCTCTGCTAGGGCCTTGGTAGTATGGTTGGGGGGGGGCATTGATAATTGTGCAGCAGCTGTTTTTGCAGATAATGTGAGTGAATATGAAAGCCATTCTTTTGTTACTAAGAACATGTGATTTAGTTTTGGTTTTATATGTGCCACATAATTTCCCCCAAAAAAGTGACTTTCTGCAGAGAAATACACAAATCACATTGACAATGTGTTGTTTCATTGGCAGTGCTGCTGTGTTGCTCTTCAGAAGATTAAGTTCTTGTATTGCTTTTTTCCTAGAATTTGGTTAGTGGTGAAAGATACACTGCTGTCTAGTTATGTCTGTGTGCTCATGTGGTGACTGATAAAAATGCATCTTATTTTACTATTTCTTAAGGTGCTGCTATCCAATAATAAACCAATCAAAAATATTTTAAAGGTAATATATTTATGGATCTCCATAGTAAGTACAGTCTTTGCAGTTTGTCCTGGACCTGATCTACTATCTCAGGGTTATAGGAAAATAACTTTAAGATCTGTATGTCATTTGGGGAATTATGAATTTGATTCTAGCTTGACATGTGCTGTAAGCTATAGATGGCCCTTTGTTCATAAAGAGTGTCTGCTTGAGTCATCGCTGAGATGCAGTTTTGGCTGATAGACAATTTGAATGAAAGCTGAGTTTATTGGGATGTGACTGACTGGTCCAAAAATGCGTGTCAGCACTACCAGCCTTGATGCTGCGTGTGGTAGTAGTACTACACGTGTCCAAACGGCTGGACACCTTTTTGTGCTTGTTCATGCCAGCAACCAGATGCAGGGCTTTAGATGAGAATCCATAGGCAACAAGGCATAATTCACCAAGTTTTAATGCCTGGCTCCCTGAGGTGGAAAGTTCTTGTGCAGTTAGTCAACCAGCACACTTCGGTGCGCACTGGCACCTCTCAGAACTTGCCACTGTACAGCTGTTTGAAAAAGAGCGACATGAGCATGAGAAGCCGCTTTGGATAATTAGTACAAGCATTAGCTCACCCTCTCACTGGGAAGGAGGAAGACAGAGTATGTGAAGTCTGTGCTGACTTCAGTTACTCGGATTAAATGGCGAACTCCCTGAGCGTTAGCAACAGGTTGTTTCAGTGTTGGTTTGACTCGCTGGCAGAGAGGAACATCTTCTGTGAGGGACAAGTGCGTTGCCCCAGCTTGTGGTCACATCCTTTGGGCGGGTAAATTCTCTGCAGGTGGCCACATGCAGCAAAGTGATTTGGCCGTATGCAAGGCAGAGGCAGTATGACACTCGCAGAAAGCTGACGAGTTTTCCTCCGCGAGCTGTTGAGCAGGAAGCGTTTGGAGATACCCAGCTAGCCTGGCTCCACCGCAGTGCTGCCAGACAGTCTCCAGTTCGTTCATGCCAGCACCAGGGCAAAATGTTAGTTGGGTTTGGTGACTCTTTGCACGCTCAGTAACAAGAGGCGTTTTTGCGTGCGATGGGGTGGCCGGCACGTTTTTGCTGCCATGAAATCCTGTGTCCTTCCTGCCAGAGTGTGCAGGCTTGCACTCCACAGGCTGTGGTGTGGAGGTGATGGGTTTGGAGGAGGGACCAGAGAAACCTGGATGAATGCAAGAAGCCTCAGAGATGGTCTGTGGCCAGGGGAGGAGGCGAGAAAAACTGCACACGTGCTGGCTGTTCCTGGGGGATGCTGTGTGGTTGGGCAGGAGGGGAAAACTGCCTGGAGGGTGTCTTGAGTGTGTTCCCTGGCCAAGAGGAAGCTGTGTGTTGGTGTCTTCCACAGCGGTGGAAGAGCTGCGGGGAAGCAGGATCCCCCAGCATGTCCAAAGGTCCACAGCAACTGAAAGATGAATGATCCCATGTTAATATTGAGGTTGTAGATAGTCTAGCATTTAATAATGATGGATATTGGTGGTGTGGGCTGCCCAGTCGTATGGAGAGCAGGACTTTACAGTCCTCTGTTGTAATCTGTGATAGAGGCAAAGTGAGAGGCCATCCCTTGGAATAATGTCTTCTTGCCCCTAAACTTTTCCATTTTCACTGTGGTAAAAACCTGTAATTTTCTCTGTTCCTGTATGATAAGGACTGGTTGATATTGGAGTCCACAGTCCACAGTAGTAGGAAAAGAAAGAAATGAGATACCAGGATTAGGAGTCTTGTTTTGGGGCAAGAAGCAGTTTTTAGGACTGGATGGGGACAAAGCTGCTCTGCTGGTGGAGCTGTCTCACATACAGATACACCTTCAGCTGGAACCACCATGGAATAGCTACTGGAGCAAATGCTGCCAGACAAAAATCTTTGAAGTTGGCAACTATACCACAGCATGATGGTTGCAATGCATGCCGCCCTTTTGTCATAGCAGATTTATGTTTCCTCTGACTATGTATAGCATCTCAGACCTAAAATCAGAAGGACAGACCAAGATTTGCCTGTCTACCTCTAAATGTGTTTCATGCTCGTGACACTGTGTATGAAATGTCACTGAAAACTAAATATTTGGACACTTTGTAGAAGACTTAAATTTGTCTATTTACCAGAGTTTATGTCTAAAAATCCTTGCAGCTTGTCTTAGATGCAAAGTCGAAATTAGATCATAGTGCATTACATCAGCTGTTAATAAACATCCTTGATTGGTTTGTTCATCTCAATCAACCTTTAAAGTTTATTAGCCTTTAAATTCACTTTAAAGAAGCGAATTCATTTCAGAGTATTGGGATCTGCAGCTGTGTTGTTCAACTTCTAATGTTAAGCCAGGAGAGTGAAAAGGATGCTGTGTTTTGCTTGCCCCACTGAGTGAACAGATGTGATTGCTGGTTTATGTACATGCTGTAGAGGAGAAGGCAGAACTGCTTCTTGTGCCAGGCACAGCAGCTCCAGCATTGTCAGCACTGGGAGGCCGGTGCAGCTCGTATGCATGCATCATCCCCAATGTGCATTCATTCCTTTCCTAACTTACCTGTTTGGAAGCCTTTTCTTTTGTTGTTGGTGTGGGATTCAGGTCTTTGTCATGGTGGATGAAAACACTGCTCAGCACATGTTTCGTTTGCCTCCTCCAGAATGATCAGACTAAATTACTTGAAACCATAGAAATCTCATGCCTCCTGCTTCTCAGTGTGGATAACCCATTTGCATCCTTTGGGCTCCCTGTAACAGCAAGCATTACAACCCTTAGCAATATCATATCAGCCTGAATTCATGTACCTTCATGTGACTCATTATTCACTGGCATAAACCAAAGGGAGTGTCTTCTACATCACCCATTAGGAATTTAAGGTATAGTAAAAAAAAAAAAAATAAAATTCTGCACTGCATTGTGTTTCTTTTTCTAGTTTATTTTTTTCTCCCTCTAATATAAACAGAAATTGGTTTCTGAGTTACAATACTGCAGCCTTGTAAAGGTGAGGGGTTTTTTTTTGCTTCTATAATGCAATGTGATGACAATGATGTTGTCAGGAAAGATTTCCAGAAGAGATAGGTGGTCTGAGAACATTTGGAGGCTGCTGACTGCAAGGGGACTTGCAGCAGTTTTTTAGTAAGATGCTGTTCATGACAAGGGTCTTCCACATGGTGAGTATACATGAAAGGGTTCAAACAGGGCAGGTAAAATGATCTGAGGATGGAGTTGCCATATGAGCTGGGAGAGAAGACTAAGGTTCATAAACTCTCAAAGGGTGTGGATAAGCTGAATCTCGTTCAAGTACTACAATGCAAAACTTTGGTGGCACTCAGTAAGATTTGAAGGACATCAGTTTAAAACAAGAAAAAAGTCTGCATTGGGTATTGACAGCCTGGGACTTTGTGCCCCAGGAGGTAGCAGAGGCAGGCGGCATCAGCAGGGTCAGAAAGGGGCTAGTCAAATTCAAGGCAACTTGTGTGGATATTAAAATGACACAGTAAGGATATACCTTTAGACATTCCCAATCCAGTGATTGTTGGTGCTGGGAAAACACAGAAGTGTGGACCGTAACTCATCACCAGGCATGTGTACTCTCTTTAAATAGTATCTCGTTGCCGCTACTGAAAACAAGATTGTCTGGATGGACCATTTGTCTGGCTCCACAGGATGCCTGTTATGTTTATGTCTGCTGGGTAGTATTTTGAAATCCTTCCACCGTTGCTTGGTACCGGCAAGTCAGTGAGCGGCTTGTGTAGAACAGCTGATGTCTTTTCTGGATCTTCCAGACCAACTTGGGATAACTCCCTATGAAGGGAAACAGCTGATGGTAGAGCACTGCTGTCATCACTAACAAACATGTCAAAGCAATACTGGGGGAAATTCAGAAAATCGCTGGGTTATTTAGGGTAGCTAGAAAGATCCAGTGCTTTTGAAAGATTCTCATGTATGCCCATTTTTTGAGGCATTTTCTGTACTGAAAGCAGCCAAGTAAAGCCCAGCTCCTGTGCAGTATGTAGGTGGCTTGGGAGAGTGAAGCGTAAGCTTTATAGAGGAACAGCTCAGGAGATCAGGAGGAGATCATTTTCAAGTATGCAGAAGAAAGCCCCTCAGATCAACATGTTGTTACTCATGGTTGTAAATTTATTCTCTGCTTGCAGAAGTAACAAGGCAGTCAGCTTAATGCAAGTCTGCTGGGGGGGGCGGGGGAGAGAAGGCAGTTGAGGACAGCCCCATGAAAGTGACTAATGGTTAATTCCAACATAATTTGAGAATTAGAGCCTGGCATTGCAGTAGTTGGAAATTCATGGTTCAAAAGCAACAAAGCTCAGAGTCAGGTCTGATTTTTGGGGGGTTTGTGGCGGAAGGGAAGCACGTGCCCTGGCTGGGAGCAGTCTGACTGTTCTCTTCAGCTTGCTGACTCAAGTCCCAGAGTTTCTGAGCCATCACTCTCTTCTTAACAGAGCTTAGCTCAGCTTTTGCCTGGAGCTCTGCTGTAAAGAGACCTTTTACAGGCCAGTGCTGTAAGTGGAGGGAGCGAGAAGGCAGGCAGGTAAATTCATGCTGACCGTAGCCCTATCTTGTTAATTAACTTCCCTCTTGAAAGGATTTACAAGGCTACTTTTGCTCCCATCATACTGCAGATCCTGCAGAAAAAAATACATGCCATAGTGAGAGGTGGCATTTTTTGGTTACCTGCTTAAGAATAGTCCAAAATAAATAGCCTGTCATATTGCATATAGTAAGAATCATCTCTATATCATCTATATAAATGGAGGAGGCTGAATCAAAACAGACTGCTGCCTGAGAGAGGCTGCAGGAAACACTGATCCGAGGAATTTTTTAGTTTTGCATTTTAGGGTGACCTAGGGAAACAGCCTGTGCTAGTGATTTGTTTTGTTCAGTTAGTGAGACTTAAAGCAGGAACTGAACTTGCATAGTTTTGCTTGTGATTTGGATGCAACATTAAAAAGACCTTCACTCTAGAAAGTATGTGAACAGGTAAATTTGTTACATGATTAAATAATTAAGTGAAACTTAAAATTATTCAGTTTACCCTTATCTCAAAGTTGACTGCTCTGTGTCTGACCTGAAAAAAATCCTCATATGCCTGTATTCTTACCTGGGTTTTAATTATAAAAAACAACAACAAAAAATATTTCTTCCTTACAAATGTTGCCTCTCTGTTTATTGGCCACCTGTTTTGATAAATATTTGGATAAGAAGAACACAACCACAGTGGGAGTAAGATTGAAAAGAAAATACCAGTGAGATACACAGTCATTCTCCTGGGGCAGGTACCAACCACAGAGCAACTCCCACATACTTTCTCTTTTGCTGCTGCTGGCTTCAGCCCGTGCTTCATTTAAATTGCACCTGGCATATTTGGTTGAGGATACGAATTAGGTTGCAGACATTCCCATTTCCTGCAGAGCTGCACAAGTTTGGAAAGTGCTTGCCCCTCTGGCTGAGCAGGAGGAGCGATTTCCAGTGCCAATTTCTTCTTGCAGCTAGAGGAATTACCATCCCTGATTTTAGATGGGTTTTGCATGTATCTTGGCTCTTGTTTGCAAATATTATCAGTATCTTGTAGAATTAAACTGGGCGAGTCCTACTGCTGGGACAACCCACAGGTGAGAGGAAAGTGTTAGGCTGAAGTCTTTCTGCACTGATGTGTAACAGGAATGGAGCTGCACCAGTTCTTCCTTGTGTGTTGTGTCTTGTGGGTTGACTTGCTCTGTCAAACCCCCGTCTCTATCCCAGGCCTGCTTAATCACAGCTTTGCACTTGCTGGACAGCATCCCTCTGAACAACTGGGAGGCAGCACCTTTGGATCCTGCACAGCTCTGCCCCACAGTGCTCCCACTCTTAGTCCAGATCTTAAGCAATAGCATCTTAGTGTCTCAGCCACAGTCACCCTGTGAGCGGTGCAAGGTATCTCAAGATCTGGAGCTTGTGTTGAGTGGTTTACTCTTAACAGTCTGTATGTGCCATGAGAAAAAAGTTATATGCATAACTACTTAGCCTAAAGCCCCGTGGCCTGGGAAGCCGTGGCCGTCTTCTTGAATCCCACAAGCAAATGATTGTGCATCACCATTTCTCATACCTGACTGCGGACCCTGGACAGGACTTTCATGATTGTTTTTCTGGGTTAAGCGCTGAGTTATATTTCTCTTCTAGTTACTGTGCTGCCAACATGCCATTCTACAACTTTTCTTAGATCAAACCTCAACTGTTCTCTGTCTTAAGCCTCTCTTGCAAACATTAGACTAAAGTGGGAGCCTGGATTTTCTGCAAGGTCTGTGCCTCTTGAGCCTACAGCTCTGCTGTGTGGATGCCAGGACTGATGAATATATACTCAGGTATTTCTGGTGCAGAAATACTAGCATCGGTGTAGTGACAAGATGCATCACAAAGGAGGAGCAAGGTTCTTGTCCCTTGTGATTAGGACAGGATTAGGACATAGGTTTTATGTTCTGCCTAAAGAATCACCATTCTGGAAAAACCTGTAAAAGCTGGGGTGTCGTGACAGTTTGTAGAAACTGAAGATCATGTGTGTTTAAGGTTTCTGTTATTGAACCTCGGGGCAGAAGAGGGTTTGAATATCTAATTCAAAACTTTAAACAACTACTTCATTGAGCAATAACACTTCATATAGCTAGTCTCTGCTTGTTTTGCATTTGCCCTAGGGTCTGTAAATCACACATATTCACAGGCAGGCATTGGGTGAGCATGTAAAAACATATGGGCAGAAAGCTGAAGAGTTGGGAATGGAATATGTAAGCTCCTCTACTAGCTTTCTTTTGTAAGATGCCCATACTGGAGAACATGTTTTGGTGTAGAGCAGGCTAAATTTTCCTCCTCTGTATTTCAGCTGGCCTTCGGAGTTGTCCTGTTCTTTGCCCGCATGAGACACTTATGTCAAAGTGCAGCTATTAAGGGGTGTGTTGCCAGGGAATCACTTGTGATGCCTTTCTAAATAAATAGTCCATGTACATGTCAGTGCAATTTTAGAAAATCAGTTCCCTGTGTATTGTCGTGGCTCAAAGCAATATGAATTCCCTTGTTCCATGAGTCTGCTGAGCTAGATGAGGTATTTTCAATACTTAGACAACTATTCAATAGGCAGGTTGTTAACTCCAGTTACATTTCACCTAAAAAAAAAAAAAAAAAGTAGGGAACCAATTCTTCAACTTACCTTCGGTAGCAAATTATTAGACCTTATGTTTTTCTCTTTTTTTTTTATTTCGCCCTATCTGTTGAACTGAACTTGCTTCCTAAATTGTTTTATTAGTCCTCATTTAAGCTCAGAAGCATCATTATTTTAACTAAAGGTAAGTTTGTTTCTTAACGGAGGTACTTAAGCCTGCACTGCTTTGAAACCAATAGAAGTGTACCCAGAAGGGATTTTGTACCAGGTCAATTACATCTCTTTAAGCCACAACAAAATGTAGACCTGAGGCCCTCTTTGGGGTTTCAGCAGTGTCTTATTAATTTTATGTCAATCCTTACCTCAACTGCATTTGCTTCTTGCTACTAGAAAGCTCACCTCACACGTGCCTGTGATGGTGACTGGTGGTTTTGGAACTGCTAGGATGAAGCTTAACAGATTCGACTTTTAAACCCATGATGAGTTTCCAGGCATGCCGCTGCATGGGTTTTAAGTAAAGGCTCGCTTTTGTGGTTGATCTGCTCTCATTTGGCACTGCATTGAACCTAAAAGAGGTGGGTTCCACACGGGGCCCCCTCCCGTACCCATCCCTGGGTGCACACTCCCACGTCTCCCCTTGCCAGGTGTTAGCAGCAGTGTGGCTGGAGGTGTGAGCTGAGCTAGCGAACATCCAGCTCTGCAGAAGCGCCCAGATGGCACCCTGGAGGACTTTGGCCAGCTGGATGCAAATCTCGTGTCAGGTTTCCTGAGCAGCTTCCCTTGAGCTTTCATTGCTTCTGCTGGGATAGGAAGCTGCAGGTTGGCAGAACGTGAGTTGCCTGATAAAGCCAGGGCTACGTTAGACAGCGTGTGCATGTTACTGTGCTTCATTGGTTAGGTTTCCAGTGCTGCAAGACTTCTGCAGCAGCAGCGTACAGTGAACGTATATAGTGGAGGCAGGGAAGCATGCCTGTTACAGTGCTAGTGAGAACCACAGAGCTGTGTTGAACAAATTAGAAGCTTGTGAATTAATTCAGCTCTGTTTACCCTTAGGTGCACTGCTGGTAGATTCTGATGTCCAGCTAAGTGCAGCCTGCCCTGATATAGTGGGTATATGAGATAGTGGCTGTCCTGAGAAACTTAATGTAGAGACATTATAATTCTTCCATAAGCATTTGTTGTGACTCAGTAAAAATTGCCTTTCTTGAACTTAAAGCATAACTTTATATCCTCATGACTATGGCAGAGATGGCAGTGATCCTTTAAAATTTCTCCCCTTGAAAGGAAGTAGTTAATATTTTCCTGAAAGCTCATGGGTTTTAAACTTTGGTCCTGGCTGCAAACTCAGCCAGAAACATGCTTTTCTGGGGTTTTTTCCAGCACGCTTTATCACTTCAGAAATCTCATTAATTATTGCTATACCTGGAGTCTTGTGATGGGCCTCTCTGCATCATGGTCTGTGCTGGATGCCAGCTTTATTTTGCTGTTTGTAGCCTTTTGCTTGTACAGTCTTTATGACAGCTTTATGTCCTGCCCTCCGTTCAAAAAGAGATCGTAAATTTAGGAGTATAAGGCCAAGCTTCAGGAGGAGGAGTTGCAATGGAGGTCTTTCTCCATTCTTGGAAAATTAATGTCAGGATTGTACTAAAAATTAAGTGATTTGTGCGTGAGTTCCTTGAAGGGGAAAGCTAAGCTATGTTAGCCTCTGTGATGGAGCTCAGTCAGTTGTAAGAGACAGCCAGCTTCTCTATCAGTCGGTGTACCTTCGACTCAGATTCACATGGTGCTTGCACTAATTCATTTCTGGATTTTCTTTTCCTTTGCTAATCTGCTTAGTTTTTAAATACTTCCATGCATGTACTGTCAGAGCCAAATCAAATGTAATTGGAAAAATGTGACTGGTTTGTTGAGAAGCTGTCAGCCTAAGTCAAACTGGGGTCGGCAAAGCAGGGTGTTTTTCATACACCTGAGCTCCACCTATGTGAGTCAACGACATGAAATGCTGTTTGGATCGTGGAAAACTTGAAGCAGAGCCAAGAGGAGGTGTCTCTGCTGTGCTGAACGGGTCTGTTGCTCTGAGGATGAGGGCTGCGATCGGTCGGGCTGGCGCAGGAGCCCCGCGTCAGAGCCAGGAAGGCTGGCTTTGCAAGCCCCTGCCCCCCGCCCCAGCCACAAACACTGCTGCTGGTTTTGCTTCTGCCTCTCGCTTTGGCTTCTGCTTGGCAGCCACCTGCCCAGGGCAACAGCACCCTGTTTCTGTACCCGCAGCCTGAGCTTCAGGCGAGCACCGCTCCTCGGCTGGGCCTGCCTCATGTGGGTTGAAAGAAAACCTCACACCCAGAAAACCTGTCAGCACTGGGAGCTGCAGGGAACAGGTCCTGCAGTCCCAGCCGGGGTCCATGCCAGCTCTGGTCCCCCACCCCGCAGGCTTCCCTGCAGCAGCCGTCGGCCGCCGGCTTTGCCGGGCGGCGAGGAGGCACGTGGTCGCTGTGGCTGCGTCTGCGGTGCGCTCCTTCTGCCCTCACCCCCCTTGGGGACATCTGAGCTCGGAAATTGCAACTCATCCCTTGCTTGCTAGTACAGCTCCTCTGTAGGTGCTCTTCACCTAAAAATCCTCTAACCCTCCCTATGTAAACCGTTGGGTAGTCTAGAACTTTACATAGGTGCTAGCAAATGTGAGGAAGCTGCCGTGGTACAAGGGAGGCTAGGAGCAAACTGCAAACAGCTGAGGGCAGGCCGAAAGAAAACAAGGCTAATTGCAAATTCAGCTAGTCCTCACTGAGGACAGATCCACAGCACTTGTCCCTCCTTGGAGGTTGTCAGAGAGCCACAGTTGAACTTCAGATGCCAGGACAGCTGTGGGTTTACTGCTATGGTGAAGTTTGCACTGAAGATGAGACTTTAAACACTCAGAAGTGCCTACTGCTTTATGTACCTAACTTCACTGTCCATTTTTAACTGCCTTTTTCTTGTCTGTTCCAGGTTGCATGTCTGGTTGGACTTGATGCATGGCATTTGCATGACACCTAACAGCCTAGCTCTGGATGTGTCACTGAGCAAACATGGCCTACCCAGCAAATACTAACGGCAGTGCGACAGGTAATAATCGGGAATGCTTTTCCCGCTTTGGATTTTTTTTTTTTTAAATGTCTTAAATTGTGAAAGTAGCAGAAAAAGAAACTAGCGGCAGTTTAAACTGAATACTGAAAACTGTAATTCCCTGGTAGATCAGAGCCTGTCTGTTCCCTCAACACTACCCCTGATAATCTTTTAAATATTTAAAGCGTGGAAAGTTGTTTGCGAAGATGTAAGGGCTGGCACTCAGTCATTCACCGTGCAGCGCTCTCAGCTTTTAAGGATCTACGCTGGCTTACACTAGACTGTGGTGGGTTTTGCTGCAAAAAGTCATGTGGTTGTTATCCTGTGTCTGTAATTAAGTTGTGAGATTAACCAGCTTTTACACATCGAATGCCCAGCCCTTCCTGATCACCCTTACTGGTCAGGCTGATTTTTCTTTCTTCCTTCTCCACAAAACATAAAAGCATTTCTCAAGAAACATCAAGAGGAGGTGTTCAGTCCATTTCACGTTTTTGTTATTTTAAGAAGCTCCCGAGATGTCTGTTTTGGTTGGGTGATACTCTTTGAAATAGATCGCTTGGCACGTTCAAAGGTTGCTGAGGAGGACTGGCGGGTCAGGAGGGGGCAGAGATTACAGAAAGATTGATAACAGCACAGCAGCAGTGTTCCTCCTGGGGTTGTGTCAATATTTTCCTGTTCTCCTGATCACTGCACAAACATAAGTTTTAGCCCACTAAAGCTCAGGCTGCTACAGTGGGATTATATGGAAAATTTGAATTGCGTGTCAGGAGCTTCTGGGTGCTCTTTTGAGACCTCCTAATGTAGGTATGATGGGAAATGGATTTATCAATGAAGGCTGGGGTGGCTGGGAGCACTTTGAGTATCCTGGGAAGGAACGTTAAATATCATTTTTGTTGTCTATGTAAACAGGGATTTCAGCTTTCCCTCCCCACAAGGTTCAGGCACTCATGTTCAAATGCCGCTCACTAGCTCTTCACATATATATACTGAGAATTGGCTTATCTTGTGGATTTTAGCACCAACCTCCTTTGAAAATATGTTCTAGTATGGAAACAAATTCTAAATTACTGTGCTTACTGTAGAATTGTTCTAATTAGTGCAAGGGATTAAAGCATTTTGTGTGCAGGAAATTGGAAATACGGACTGTCATTATCTGCAATATATGCAAAACAAGTCTATTTTAAAGGTTAGTAGAAGGTACATGAAGATGTTGGGGTTACTATTAGCTGTTGATGATTTAGGGTTAAATTTACCAATGTTCTTAAATCCTGACACAGCTGAAAAAGGATATTTTCTCTTCTCCCCCACCCCCCATTTTTATACAATTAGAAGTATATTCTCTAAGAAAGAAACTATATCCTTTTATAACCTTTTGTAATCCATTTGTGAAGGTGGACTTCAAAACCTCTGCTGTGTAACTTAACTGTATCTGTTTACAGCCTGAACACCCCACATAATTTGACATTTTTAGTAATATGCTTTTAACTTAAGTCATGCAGAACAATTCCTTCTGCTTACAAGGAAAGAAAAATTGTGCATGGAGTGTTACTGATTGGTTCACTAACTTTTTTCCCCCCCTGCAGTAGAATTGTCTGTTGAAAAAATTGGTAGGCTGATAAGTCCAAAAGAAGCTAAATGCTTGTACTGGGGGATGTGTTAAAGCAAGATGAAGTTTTAGTTTCAGGATTGTTACGCAAACCAAGGCTTCTTGCAGGGTAGAAGCTGTTTGTTCCCTTATACGTAGAAAGACGCTATAATGAATTGCAAGTATTTAATTCAAAATTAAATTGGACAACATTTTGCAGAGACTGTCAGGACTTGTTGGCTTTGCAAACCCTTGAGGCCGGCGTTCTAACATGCAACTATATATGCCTGTGTCTCCAAATCCTCAGCAGCTCATAATGGACAGAATATTGGGCTGCACATACCTGTGATTTGTTGTCCCGCTGTGCTGCCTGGGCGAGAATGCCTTTGGATGAGCAGGAACTGATTTGGGCGTTGGAGGTATTGAAGCAAGTTTCTTAATTGCATGGAGCTCTAAGAGTGGAAAGACAAACTTCAGGGGTGGTGTTTTCTGCACCCTCTGAATCAATCAGCAACAGGAAAAAGAACTAGAAAGACTTGTTATGGACTACTAAGATGCGTTTGTTACTTGAATATTTTGGCAAGTTTGACCACATGTTCAGCTGCATTCAAGTACGAGGTGACTAAGGAGCAGTGGTTTGCTTTGGTTAACTCGAGAATGTGAGTACTTGCACTGTTAAATGGTTATGCCTAAGTGCCATTTCGGTAAATTTTTTTCAGCACAGGAGCCTATATGGACTACTGCTGCTGCAGATAAAATCTGTAGAGGAATGCTTGAATTTGGAACTTGTTTCCAGGAAAGGATCAAGCTATTTTGCATTTGTATAGAGATATTTTTTAAGGGTGTTTATGGGAAGTACGTTTTCTGTAAATATTTTCAGTAAGTGTCTATGTGAGATAGGCTACAAAACAAGGGATGACTTTATCATAAAAGTACCTATCATAAATTTCTCTGCCTCTTGCACATCTCAGTAAAGACATGAACTTTAAATGTGGCGAATAAATAACAGAGACTGTGATTTAGACTTCAGTACTGTTTGTCAGTAGTTTTGTTTGCTGCTGACTTAAAATTTTATCACTCCGTTCCCAGTTTCATTGCACAGAGGTCTTGTAGTGAACTGTATTTCTGTGAGCTGCAAGCTTATTTGTTGATCTTTATACATTTTGGCAGCTGGTTTAGAGACTTGGCACTGATTTTAGACTAGGCTCAAAGTTGTGCCATCTGCTTAGAAAAAAGCTGAAGCCTCTCTAACACTATCGATAGATAAATCGGTGCTTGCAGAAAAAAGTTGCTTTATTGTATCAGTTGGGTGCTGGGTAGTCACAACTGTTTGCTGTTTTGAGTCTGCTCCGGTGACATGTCAGCTTACTGCTCAGTCCAGTAAACTCAGCAGGGTTAAGGAATGAAGTGGAAGTGCAGAGCGTGTCCTGCACTCGTCCAAGGAGCTGCAGCAGGAGCTGGGAAATACCCTGCATCTGTAGGGAGCTTTTGTGAAGCTGGAGTTGTTTTGGTGCATGATACAAATTAATTTCTTATTGCATAGTACAAGGGAAGGAAAAAAAAAAAAAAAGAAGAAGAAGAAGGTGATTGTTTCGGTAATTGTTATCTTCTGTGCTTGCTAGCACCGATGCATAAATCATCTCTTTAATGAGGCTCTGCAAGCGTTTCTGTAGTGGTATCTGTAGAAAGGTCCTCCAGTCAGCTACAAAAAGCACAGTGCACACCAGCCAAAAACCTACGGGGCAGTTTGGAAATACTTCTGGCTGGATTTTCATTCCTTTCACTAATACCTGATTTGCTGAAACTTTTTTTCAAAACACGTGTTCTGAAAGGCACTGAATGGTGTGAAATTCCAGTCCAGTTCCATTTATTCTGATGTAGAAAACAAGAAACCAGCAAAACAAACATAGGAGACTGATTAAAAAAGATAAAGGATTAAAACCCATATTTGTTTCTAACCATAAAGAAAACATCCCTAATCACCTCATGCTCTGTATCCAGAGACAGCAGAATTGTCAGTTATCTCTTTAACGGGGGCATAAAAAAGTGTTTTTACAGAATAAAAGCTTTTTCCGTTTTCCTGAGTAGGTTGGGCTGCAGGGGTCAGTATAGCAAGGCTGGTGCACAAACCTTTTCTTTACTTTGCTGTAAAGCAAAAGCGTATTATTTTCTGTACATGGTGCCTGAGATTTGCCTGATCCTTTCTCTTTTCTCCCTTCCGTCTGCACCTTCCCCCTTGCTGTTGTTTAAGGATTTGTGTTTTCATGCCTTCCTAGCCAATTTTTAACATGCTTCTACTTAGAGGAGCACCACATCTTACATGGATTCATTTGAACTATTTCCCTGCGTGTTTAACTCTGCTAAATGCTTTACCTCCGTCAGATTACTACACAGTTCTTAAAGCAGTGGCATCATAGCCACTCACCATAATTTTTACTGTTGGTCTGTTTGCACCTGTAAAGCAAGGCATTGCTGCTGTAATAGCCAGTGTGCAGGCATCAAGTGCCTTTGCTCCCAGTTTACTCCTTTCTCTGTCAGGCTCACCGGACGGGGAGATGTCACCCCCGGCAGACCTGGGCATCCACCTCCGCTCCGGAGGGCTCAGGGCCATGGTTGGTTTGATGGCAGACACAAACTGTGCTGGAGTGCTGGCTCCTCTGCAGCAGCCTGGTGTCCCTCTAGTTATTTTATATATGCGTAGTTACCCGTGGGCCTCTGATTAGATTTTCTTTGTATCTGAGCTGTTTTCTTGATTCCTAAGTGAAGTTATAACTGTGCACCAGTTAGTCGGAGAATGAGGCCATGACAAGAGGCTGTTGCTTAAATTAATGTGGTTTGAGATAATAACGTCAGCATGACTCAAAGACCAAATGTTTAATAAATGCGTTTTCCATCTGCTGGTATATAAATGCTTAAGCAACTGTTGTAAAGTACTATGAAAACCCCTGTTGACTTATTAACCCTTTTTATTGAAGCCAATAAATAAAATGCACGTTTGCTTAGAGCAAGTGTTTTTATCATACACATCCTCTGCATTGATTTGTAACAATTCTTACCCAACATTTGTAGACACTGTCCTTTCAGTTAGAGTCTCTCCCATGATATGGTTTTCCTGACATGTATAACCTTAGGCAATATGCATGGAGTTTTGCATGATTTCCAGCCTAATGACCTGAAGTGTAGTCTAAGAAGAAAGTGCTGTGCACTGGAACATACCACTGTCACTAATTTTAGCAGAATACCCACCAGTTTTCGTTACAGGCACGCAGTCAATAAATGGGAACCTTACAGAAGTTGGCAATTGGAAGTGTTTGACTGCTAGGTAGCAGTCAGTCCAATACTCCCGAGTATTGCGGGTGCCTGCCCAGGAGCCCAGCTGACAGCCGCTCTCTGCTGCTTCCCTGCAGGGATACCTGTCACCGAGCTATCACTGCAGTGCTACTGACACCCTGAGCCCTGAGCTTAGCAGCCTTAAATGCGCTGAGTTTGCTTAGCTTAGCAGATGCAAATGACCAGGGTTCAGGTGAGTTTGTATTTTTATCAAGTCAGCCGTGCAGCAATGGTAATTAGACTGAGTCAGGCCTGTGTGACGAGAGGCTATTTAAGCCTGGGCTTGCTCCCCTACCATGCACCCTGCTCTGAGCCCGCATCCGATAACCACCAGCTTTAATGGGGATGGGTGTATGCCAAAGGCGTGCTTTGGCAGCTGGTGGGAGGCTCTCGCCATTGGGAGAGCCTGCTCAACTGCCGTGTGGTCTTGTGCTTTCTGGATGGGCAGGCGGCATGCAGGGCTGTCACTGGGTCCTGCTCCTGCCTCACCCACAAGTGATCTAGTGAGTCACTCTGGTGGTGCCCAGTACTTAAAAACAAGCTAGGGTGGGACCCTGAAATCTGTGGGGTGAAGGGTGACTGAGCCTCCAGTGATTTCACATCAGCCCTATCATAAGGCATATCAAAATTTCCATCAGCATGCTGCAGTACACTCAGTGATGCCAGATCTGCCTTAAGGACAGATGGCTGGAGATGGAGCATACGATCTCACAGCCAATGCCAACTTTCTACTTGAATTAATACTTGTTTCTTCTGCAATTGCTAGTTGATACCTGTAATCCGAGCATGCATTTGCCACTGCAACAGAAAGCTTGGAAAGATATTGACTTGTATTTACCCAACCTAGAGGCTTTTATCAGGCCACTGAGTATCAGGGATCATGCGTCTTCTTTTACATAGGACTTGTTGCCTGAAGAATGCCCTTCAGGCCTGATTTTGGAATCTGCTGGAAAGGGAAAGGGCAGGAAGAAGTTAGAAAGGATACAGTAAATAGGGTGTCATTAGTTGCTGAGGACGTAGCAGTCTGGCCAGATAGCCCAGTCCTTAGAAATGGAAATTGAATGTGATGGGAAGCAGGTGGCCCATAGAGGCAAAGCCATGTAAGATACAGATGCTCTGCAGAAGGACTAAGCCCCCTGAGAAACCAAACAGATTTAATTGGTCTGTCTTTTGTTCATGGACTACTGCAGTTGAGTATTGCCCTGGATTATTTTCTGCAGCTGCCCAGAAGCTTCTCACATCTCACTTAGACAGAGGACTGTGTTCATTCCTCTCTGACTCAGGCTGGCTCACGGAGTAATGCACGCTTTTCTTGCCTGCACTGTTGAGGGGCACTTGCATGGGCCGCTCTCACGTGGCCTGCTGCTGCTCCCTGTGGAAATACCTGCCCTCTGCACCCTCGGAGGCAAAGGGTCCTGATCTTGTATCTAAAGCTCTAGGGACTAAACAGGTATGCCTTGCTGTTTATGGTACCCTGCGACCTCACTGAACTGGTGGCAATTAACAGCGATAAAAGCCCTTAGGTCTGGTGATGGAAGCCACTGCTTTGCACTGATTTGGTGGCGGTCGGGTGGGAGGTGCCCGTGTGGAGGAGCAGCCCGTGGGGCTGGGTGAGGGGCGGGCACCAGTAGCAGGGCAGGCATGTGTCATGGGAAAAACACCAAGAATAAACTTTTTCCAGACTTGAAAAATTACTCTCTCTGCATATTCTTCCTTCCCCCTGCTCTCAAGATATACAATTCAGCAAACCTTCCTGCGGCCATTTGACCTGA
>JMFS01123715.1:0-25616 GCA_000699545.1 Podiceps cristatus
GCAACACCTTACACTTCGCAGTGTAAAAGATTAACTTTGGACAGACCTACCCAAATGCTGACTTGTATCTTGCAAGATGATGGGGTAGGAAGTAGTAGAGCATTCTTTATATCCTTACACAATTCACATAAAGTATTAATGAGTTGTTACTGAGAGGGAATATCAACATGTGAATATTCCAGAGTCTTTTAATATAAATTAAAAATCAGTAATTCCTCAGCAATCCCTGTACAGCTAGAAATTATTAGTGTTTCCATGGATATATACACACCTTATGATGTTAAAAATGAACAACAAATTATTCTTTATAAAACCAAGAGTGGCTTTAATACATTAATATTAAATATTAAAATGGTGTGATGTATTAAAATATTATTTTAAAGAATTTTAATCCATAACCAAATATAAAATTTTGTTTAAAAAATGTGACTGTAAGAAGTATCATCATTATTTGGTTTATTCCTGTCTTACGAAATCAGGCATATATAGAAACAATAAAAATAAAAATGTGGGGTAAAATACTGGCAATTTTAAAACTATATTCCTCCAGAGAAGTAGAATCTGAAAATATGCATGGTAGAACAGTAAATTACAGACTCTTGTCTTTATTACTGCTTGCTGAAAGATGTGAAAAACACCACTGTTTTAAAAGATGTTTTGGTTTTCTGAGGTTTCTCTGAAGAAGTCCTGCTGGAAAATTGGAGATATCTATATATACACTGCCTCTGTACATGTAAAATGGATATTTACAGAACAAACTTGTTTCAAATAGCAAGGAAGCCTCATTCAGGAGAATATAAAGCTATTCAAGCATAATAAGAACAGTATATGTAAAAACGTAAGTATTTTTTAGTTCTGCTAGGTAATTTTGTTTGCTAATCCAGATGCATCACAGCATTTTCTTTACATGCCTGGGCTCACAGGCGCACCTTCCGAGGTGCAGAGAGGTGTACCAACATGCCACAGTTATTCATCTTTTTTGGTGGGGGCAGTCTAAATTAGAGGGAAAAGGATCATGAAAAACAACAGCCATACAGACAGATGGAGTGGACAGTTCAGGCAATATGAAGTGTTTCAGCTTTTGGAGGTGATGAGAAGAACATCTTTAAAGCGACCATGCCAATTTTTGCCCTCGTGTGGGATGAAGCTGTGTGCCAGAAAACCCATGTCACCATCTCTAGGCTAATGACACTTCTCCTTTCTGCTCTCCTTGAGATCATCTCTTACAGACCTCGAGCCTTGCACTTAATTTTCCTGAGGCTAATTGACATGGTTTTCCATCTCATCAGCAGGGCTCTGAGCCACCCTCTGCTGTGGAAAGCCACGGTTAGCTCAGGTGTCCTGACTGTGGTTGCCCTTTCCTAGGACAAAAGGCAACGATGACTAATGACCAGGCAGTCTTAAAAAACAAAGACCATGCATTCAATACCAAAACATTTAAAAGAAAACAGAATTTAATACCTTGGATGCATGTTTAGCTTTCCAAGATGCCCGGCTGGGAGATCTAACCTCTTACAGACTTTTCCACAACGGCTGTGTTCCTGGGCAGCTGCTGGCAGCTGGCCACCCGCTATCTCTTCAGTCAGAAGAGTTCGACTATTCCATCTTCCTCAGTGACAGATATAGACTCCTGGAGGTGAGTCATTTCCCTGGTGTCATTCATGAACTTGCCAATGCACACTAATGTGAAATTTTCTGCAGAGGCCCCATCAAGAGAGAGTTTCACATGTGATATAACCCTCAGGTTGTTTTTCTCCCTCTTTGCCCTAACCACACAGAGTAAGCATGTTATTGAGGAAGGGGCAGATGGGATAAATCCTTAGTTTCACAACAATTCTACATCCATTCTAACAATTTTCCTATGGGATAAAAATTTTATTTTTTTTCTAATCAGTTCTACATTTGATAAAAGAATTATACAATGTTTTACATTCTAAAATGCATATGAGGGGTGCTCTCAGTCATCAGTAATTTCAGGATTCCTTTCAAAAACTCTCACCCATCAAATCTAACCCCAATTCCCTACCTATTGCTATCTGTAATAAAAGTGAAACCATGGTTGCACATTTCAGAAAAATAAAACAATCGAAGCTATAACAAACGGAAAGAATTCAGTGGGCTGAAAAATAACGACAACAAAAGAAGTATTTGGTAGCAATATAAAGACAAAATTTTAGTTAAAGTGTATGGATTAGATGAGTGACAAAATCAGGGGTGATTTTAGACACCTGTGTTTCTGGTGGCCAACTTGACAACTTTCTTCTTTGGAAAATGATGAATTCCCAGTTTCTGGAACAGTGCTACTTTAAAGATATTGAGGTATCAGGCTCTGCTTCCCCAATTCCTCCTCAAATCACCACCTTTGCAGCTAAACATGATCTGGTAGAAATACAAGCAAAACTGTACTATCTTAAATTTTGTATGATTTTATGACATTGTTATAATGACATGTTGTAACTCATCCCAAGACAGATCTTCTAACGTACGTCTAAACTAGTGATTTGGGAGGCATTACACTACAAAAGGCTTCAGCTTTGCTGGGTTTCATCCTCTCAAATTTTGTCCAGCAAGGAAGACAGAAGAGCATACAATCTGCGACTTAGTCCTGCCAACATGTTGTCTCTACACCTCTGGATTGTAAATATAACAAAATAAAACCCTGACTGTATATTTTATGGGAAAAAACATTAAACTTACATGAAATGCCTAGGAAATATCTGCAGATTCTATCATGAAGAAGATATAGTTTAAGGATATTTCATAAATAAGTACAGATTGACCTTAGCTCCTCATCCATAACAGAAGGAAGCTAAAAACACTTTAAGGACATTTTTATATATTGACTTCTTCAAATAAAGACAGAAGAAAAGGAGCTCTGTCCTCCTGAAGTCCAAACAAGAATGCTACTTCAGTCATGCTGAAGTGAAGTTTTCTCACCAAAGAAGAATCATTTAGTTCTCAGAAACCCGTTCTTGAGAAGTCAGACTTGAACTTTCTCCATATCCTTTGTGTCAAGCCCTGCTTAAGCCTGATCATCAGCACCTATGAAGTATTTGTCACAACGGAGGGAGAGTTGCTCCTCCAGACCCTCACTAGACATGATGTATTGTTAACTACTCGCCTTTCATAATGTGTTTTTGATGACTAAAATACATATTCCAGGTATTTTTGTCACTACTATCCAGAGTTGAGTTAGAAGGCAACTACAATTTCTACCATAGCTTTTTAGGATGGTTTTAAATGATACAGAACATCACTGTTCCAGGAAAGCCCTCTGTAGTCAAAGCCCAAAAACTACAAATGATTTATTGGAAAACTACTTAAGAAGAGTAAAGCTTCCTTTTGCAAATACGTTTATTTAATACTCTCTTCTGAAAACGGTCTACAGAAAGGCTATCTAACAAATCACAGGCTATGACCGAATGTCACATCATTACTCTCATATTTGTTATTTTCTATATGACTTCTAAAGAAGAAGAATTTTTAATGCTCTACCAGAGGGATGAGTAAATAGATCACAGAAAGACCTAAATGACAAGAGTCTGCCCTTAAACTACCCACAATTTCTATCTGAAACTATTACAGATGTCCACAATAACCTATAGCAGCTACTTAGCTTCTGGGAAAATGATGTATTAACTATTACATTTTCAACTCTGACCTTTCTGTAATTAGTTATCAAAATCCACCTTTGTCAGTCATCAATTGTATAGTGTGTCTTTTTATTAAATGAGCTCTATTCCTGCTTTTTTCCTGTCAGAAAGAAGGGACTGATAGCACCAGAATTCATCCTGTGGCATTTCTGAGCAGACCTAGCCAAGGAGGCTGGTCAACAGAAGGTTTCCACTGTGTTTCTGACCTGGCCACCTTCATTTGATCCTTATCTCCTTGTGATAACTTGCCAAATGCTGGATGAAGAGTAGAGATTTGTTAGAGTGTTTCAAAACATCAACTATTGGATAGCTGATGAGTATCCCTGGGAAGCATCTCAGGAGTCTCTGGGGCTCTGCCATGAACCAGCGCAGAGAGCTGGAAAATGGGAGACATTCATTCTGTTTCTTACTTGATCCTAATCGCTACACTCTGCAGTCAGCCATCTATGCCTTACCCCCATGCTTCTTTTGTAGATTACAGGTTACTTGAAATAGTTGCTGCTACTTTACAGTACTTCACAGTAGAATAAAACAAGCTGCAGTTGCATTTTGAGCTATTTTCATAACTCCTATATATGCACATACACCTCCTACCCTAACAGTAGGTGGAAAGAAAAAGCACGTTATCATGTCAGTACGTCACAGTCTTCTTGTAATGCACTAGTTTTCACTGTTGTTGTTCATGCTCCACAGGTGGGTGTTGTGCCACTGAGAAACTAAATGGTTAAAATCAAAAGAGAATTTGGCACAATGGAAGGAACTGATGCAATTTTTCTGGAGACCCACGTTAGTAACTCAAACTTTGGTCTGTCTTTCCTTGCTAACTAATGTAGGACACTTTGCAATTAAGCTTCCCGAAAGATAAGTTATTACTTGGACAAACCATCAAGACAAGTGTTTTCAACAGAGGTCAGAAAAAGGAATCAAGTCTTGAAAAAATATTTCTCTCTTTAACTTGGCAAAAAATAAATGAACTACCTGTTTGGACACCATAATCATTCTTGATACCACAGTATCAGACAAACTAAAGAAATATGGAAGACATTATACAATTAATATTTTTTTTTCACTTTTGCCAAAACTCAGAACAGCAAAACTACTTTTCTCTAGATAACTTTAATGGAAGTATATTTAATAAGTGCTCAGCTGGAGCAAGTGTTACCAAACTTCTTTTATCACACCCGGTCATTAAGTTGTCATTAAATCAGTACTCATCCATTTCTCTTAAAAGTTTGTCTTAATATTACTGAACATTTTTTTATTCCTTCTGTGCAGTAACTCCACAGTTAACTCCCCAATCCCAGTCAATCCTTCAATCCATACATGCCGACCCCCTGTTGTCTGACTCACACATGTCATGTTCAGATCAAAGATAAAAATGTATTGTACCCTGCATGGAAAGATCACTTGCTGCTAGTCCTGGATTGCAAGTGCTAAAATACACCAGAAAAAATGTTTTGTGCAAGTAGATTTATAGTTGTTTAGGTATCTTAAACTTCCATTTCAACTCTTTCAAACTGAAATTTTGTAGTCATTTGAATTTAGCTGTAGCTAGGTCCAGTTCAGGATTTGAGTTGTTACAATAGCTACCTGGTTTGATTTTGTCAACATTTGTACATGCCGTCAGCCTTTCCTGCATTGTAATATACTTTATACCTGGGAATGTCCATCTAAAGAAGTTACAGCTTTCTGTATGAGGAACAAATATCTTAAAGTCCATCTACTTCTAAGACAGAAATAGTGATCTTATGCCATCAACTTACTGTTGTTGTCTTTTTTGAAAGTGTCCTCTGAAGACATAATACAGAACTACCATTGCTAGTAACAGGCCACAAGCTATGTACAGAGTTCGCAAGGCCTCAGGACAGAGGGTCACCAGGCTTGCTCTGAGTGTTTCTTGTCCTGCCTGCAGCTTTGTTTCACTTGGTTTAACTGTGACAGCAATTTCCCTAATTGACCAGACATCTGTGGCTAATTTGTTTTATTTTTGTTTATCTTTGTGAGCTACAACCCTAGTTTGGTAGGGATAGCACTTACAAGCAGTTGTTCTGCGCAAGATGACATATTTAGAGCTAACACCATAACACAGTGTAGAGAAACAGGCTGGCACGAGAGCTGGGGCTCAGAGACTGCACGGGATGCAGGGCAGAGGAGAGAGGGCATGAGGTGGTACAGGATTCGGCACGGGCTGGCACTGGAGACCCCATGGCTACAAACAGCTTATCAATGGTTAAAGACACGCAGACCTGGAGCTAGGCAAAACCAGGTTTGGGAGGTAACAGAAAACAGACAAAAAGTATCTAACACATGTAGAAGGAACCATGTACACTAAGTTCATTTGGAAATTCCATGGAGCTGCAGATAAAAGTGTAGAAGTGTGACAGCAAGCATTAAAATGATCCCGACTGGATCCTAGTGTGAGGAGGAAGAAGAAAGCATGAAAATGAGCATGATTCTTGACTTAAACTGTTAAGTTTAAATCCTTATCTATATACATAAGATGTATTTCCTCTTTGCCTATAAATCAGGTTGTAAGTATAACAGTTCCTTTACAGTGCTGAAAGGTACACAAAAGGCCACAACACACACTTTGTGCAGTTTCATTCATTTGTATTTATTTATTTCAGTCCTGGGTTCAGGTAAACTGAAATATTAAACATACCTGCTGCTGAATACATAAAGTGAGCTGAAGAACCAAAAACTTGCTTTTGGCAACAGATAGGGCCGGGCTTCAGGAAATAAAAATAAAATGCAGCCACCTCCATTTCTCCAGAGCTACACCCTGAATTCTGAATGCTGATTTGTCCATTAATAATGTAAGAGTGAGTTCATGCCTCTCTCATGCATGTATCCCTGATATTTGTTTACCAATATTTATTGGCCAGTATGTAGCACTGAGAACAGATACTTGGGGTTAAGAATGAGAGGATAAGCAGATAGAAGCTCATAGGAAAAGAGAATATTCACTTTCCTCTCTACAGTAGGCATTTTTTTTCTGTGGCTTTCAATTCACCTTGTCTTCGCTTTTAATTTGCTCCTTATTTCAAAAATAATTGTAGAAATACCAGCAAGAACATTCCCAAACCCAGGAATACAACCCAAGATCAGAAGTTCAGAGTCTGACGCTTGTAACAAAATTATCATCTGTGGCTTATTAAATAAATAGCACTTTTTCCAGTCTCTATCATGTGAAAGCAAGGGAGATCATGTAAACTTATATCAAGAAACACATTCTGTCTTGCAGAGCTTTTAGAAAATCATAGAATCATTTTGTTGAAGAAAGGCTTCTTTCCCCTGCCTCCCATGCCCCAAACCAGAAAGGTCAAACCTTTGCCCACAGGTCAAAGGATGCATTTTAGTAGTCCAATTTTCTTTGTCCTGAAGTTCATTAAGTGTTTAGAGATTTATTCTACTTTTTAAAACTAGAAGTAAGTATCCCAATGATTTCTCAGATTCACTTAATTAAATAGTCCTTTAATTATCCAAGTGCTGGTTCCTTTCTTTAAACCAGTACAGATACAAAAACTCTAAAACTTACCTGACTTTGCCCTGAGGATAATTGATCAACCAGATTAAGATGCTGCCACTGCATGCAGAAGAAACAAAATCAAGACAGTAATGTTTTTGTACTAGCTATTTTGAAGGCTAACAGACCAGATAGGAAGTTAAATTCTGAGGCATACAAGATGGCTCTTGATCACAGTAGTAGTCCAAGGCCTTACTGATAAACTTCATCTCTTTTCACCTGTCTGTCTGCAGCAGGAGTGGGAGTTATTCTGCCCTAGTGCCCCAATAATAAGGTTGCGTGAATGATGCTTATATTTTTTTCATACATTTGTATGATATCAGTAATTAAAAACATTTAAATGAAAAGGCAATTGTGAGATGTGAATAAATTATCATAAGATGTAAATGGGAATAAATGAGGTGAGAACACAAATTACCTTTATAAGATTCTTCTCACAGAAGACTAAATACACAGGTAACTCGCACAGTAACGTAGCACAGAGAAGCCGGTCAACCGTGCTGCGTGAGAGCTGGGTTAACTACCAGATGCATGGGAAAGATAAAGAATAATACTGATTGCAGCCTGCCCCGTACGTAACTGTGTCTAATTGGCCTATTTGTATTCCATTTCCCTAAACAGCACTATACCCGGGGGCTGGAAAGGGGTCGGAGAAAATGTGGAAAACCTCCCTTGATGGAAACACAAGGCAACAGGTATTTTTTTCCTTCTCCTTAAACTCCATCTGAACAACAACAGAACAGCTTTAAGGCACTAGTCCAATGCAAGCAGACAACGCAACAGCAGGATGGTGTGGTGGACCTCCAGAACCACGGATGCTCTCCTGCTCCTCCAGCAGACAGGTAACAACTTAGCCCAGCGCAAGAAACAGAGGTAGCACGACATGTCCTTGTATGGTGCTTTGAGATGCACAGCTGTGGAAATTAGATTTTATACCAATGAAACACTAGAACTCAGTTCACTAAAGGAATGACTTCTTTATCATGAGTTGAACAGAGGAGCAAGGGAGTGAGTTTTTTAAAGCTGGTTTATAGAAACACTTTGTAATCAGCTCTGGCAGCTAATTAAGTTATTCCCAATTATTTAACAGTACTGCTTATTATAGAGCCTAAAATACCTAGAGAGAAACTGTTCTAGAAAATTTGTCAATTTTGCCAAGGTCCAATTCTAAGGTTTTATTCTTACTTCATACAATTTAATTTTTCTTCTTTAATCCACATTAAAATGCATGTATTTTCAGCCAGGTTGAGTGAATTATATCAGGTAACATTATATATTAACTCAAAACTGTCCTTCAATCTGATTTTTAAACAGGCAGAACATTTTAAAAACTTTGGAGATTTGATTTTGTTATCATTAATCTGAAAGCTTCCTTCTATCTGCAAAACCTTCTAAGGTTGAATTAATCAGTAGAAGAAATGTTGAAACAGCATCTGGATCCTCCCGTTTTGGTGCAAATAGGCTAAGCAGTGTGAAGACTTGAGCAGTGAAGGGTGTTGTGCCCCAGGCGGGTCAGCTGGCCTGCAACCACCTCTCCGCATATGGTAACATAGCACCAGTGATGTGCCCATTGCAGAATCTTAATGGAAATATGAAGACTGATACAAATAGAGAAGAAATGGGAGCAATAGCAGAAGAGCAGCTATGGGAGGGGCAGGTGCTGATGGCTCCTGGATTAACAGGTCATCCAGAGCCCAGCACTCAGTAAGATGTGCAGCTTCCTGGCACATGTGAACCATGAGTGAATCCTGATGACTCAAAGAGGTGGGAGAGGATGGGAAGGCAGAAGATCACAGCTTCTGTCAGCTCCGAATGGGTGGAGAAAGATGTGTCCAAAACAAACACATGGTCATCAACCTAAGAACCCAGGAGCTATAGCACAGAATTGCTGGGCAGTACTCCTTGTCCTCTTTTTCATTGCAAAAGTCCTGTACAGACCACCTGTATACATCCTGGTACTTGGGCTACTTGTACACAGACATCTTGGTGCTTAAAAGTATATAGATGTGAGAAGGTAAATGTGAGATTATATTTGTCTTTAATTGAAAACATCTTAATCTCCTCCTATAAAGTCTTACATTGAACACTTCCTACAATGCCACAATATTATGCCCTGCAATACCTAACTTGCAACAAGAAATATATTTGATAGGTGTAGTAGTTTACTACTTGCACACAAGAAACACTCAGCTAAGGAAACAGAAACTGTTTTGAACTTTTCCTATAAACGTTTCTGGAAGCTGTGAATTAAGGAGAACTGTAAAAGAAAATTGTCCCTCTGTTTAAATTCTTATACAGCATAGAAAGCAACGTGCTCCCCTGAATTTGTCTGAAAATGCAGTTCATCCATTTTGAGGTGAACGTTCATGAAAACACGGACTACAGATCCTTGGAAGAGCCAACCAATATTTGCTCATCAGTTGCAGAAACAGAAATACCTATCCAGTATGTCTTCAGCGTTGCCTCTATATTTTGAAAAAGCTAAAGAGGAAAGAAAACTCGTAAATAATATCCCTCCAAGTCTTTTTCTTGAATTTTATCTGTAGAATTTCCAAGAGCTTTTTGGACAAATATAGTGCAGAAACAGATGCAAACATGAGTTGTGTATAATTCAAAGCACTACATTTTAGGAGCTCTATTACGAAAAGGCACTATAAATAAAACTAGGCTTTACCTGTGCCAATATAAAACTTAATGTAGTGTAGCAATATAATTATTATAATTGGAGCTAAATAGATATGCATATACACTTTGGGGGATGCACTTCAATTACACTGCTCTTTATGTCAAGAGATAACCATGTTAACTTACTTTTTTCTGGTTACTACCCATGAGTCTCCAAGTGCTTTTCAAGAGTCATGAGTTTATCCATTTTTTTCACCGAAAGGAGGCAGAGAAGCTCTAATTCTGAGTTATTACAGGTGCAAAGAAAATAAAACAGATACTCTAACAACTCCCACTCTTCCTCTCCAAACATTGATCACTCCAGTGCTCATACCTGAGACTTTTATGTACTGAATAACAAAAGAAAGTTTAGGTAAGTAAACTACTATGAGAAGACCCACAAAGACTCAGACTTGTGTCTAACAGGATCTTGAACAGTCAGCTTCAATTACGCATGAAAGTAAAAACTTTGATTTCCAAGGCCATCTTTGCCATGGTGTTGTTCCCCTGAAATCTGTAACTGTTAGTTAACTAAGAGTTAACTGGGGTGAGGTTGTACTACTGGAAATGTTGATGACTATCAAGTAGGAAAATATCTTTTTGAGAGCTCAATTAAAGCCTGGCACAGAAGGTTTAACAGTTCTTTCAATTTATGCATATCCCGATTTTATGTGCAGTTGCCATTTCTGTGAAAGCTACTTTTTACGGAATAGCTTTGTTCATATAAAGGTTGCTCTGGCAGAAATATTTAGAGAAACTGAATCCCTTTGAAGCATCAAGGGTAAAATAGGTTCATTTCAGCAAGGTCGGATTTGCTTCTCTGGTTTCAGAGGGTGCTGGATCAGATCAGCACAGAGCATGCTGCCACTGTCATTGCAATCCACTTGCAAAGAAACTCACACTCCACATCTAAAAACAAGTCTTAAACTGGACAAATATAGTTTATTTTTTCATCTGTGATAGGATTTATTTTAAGCCAAAGGAGGTCGGATAGTGTACCTATGTGAGAAACTCTTAATTAAATAGCTGCTGTGGGCATTAAGCAGGCCTTTCATTTGCTGACTAGGGATAGACAAACTAATTGCTTGACGAAGTTTCAGTTTAGTAAATGATCTTAAATGATTCCCCCCCACCCCTCCACTCCCAAGGTGTGTGCTTAGCAAAAGCCTAAAACCCGCAGATTTCTAGTCTATATGGTGTGGAAGACGGGTCAAGAAGTCTGGTGCTTTCAAGTGTGCGTCTTCCTTTTGGGGAAAATGAAGCTCTAGCAGAATCTCCATAAAAATTTGAGAACAGACAATATTATTCTGTTTTGATATTACTTTGCATGTGGCTTTTCAGAGTTATAAATCTGAATGTGTAGCCTATTGTAAATATTAATCCCATTTCAAGGTTATATTTAAAAAAAAAAAAAAAAAACCAAACCCAAACCTGCTGCAAATGTAATCCAAAAGACCATTAAAGCTGGAGTTTAAAACCATACTGTCAATTTAGGGGACACAGCCTCCATCTCCGTAATTCCCACTCCATTCATCCAGCCTAAGGCATGCTATTGAGGCTGTCTCTGCATTAGCAGAGAATTGGATACAGCATTTCAGAAAAAGTAGATTTCAAATTCCACGTGACTTCACGCCTCAGCCCTCACAGCAGCAACCTGCAGCAACATACCAGGACATGGCCAGCTCTGCACACAACTAATCTGTGCCGCATGTTCATCTGAGAGACTTTAACAGAAAGTTAAGGAAAAGTAAAGAAAGGCAACATTTCTGAATTACTTAGCTGCATACTGAAACCGCCTGGTGACATTTTCATAAACTTCTCTGTGTGTAGTTTAGCTGGGAGCCTGATATTCTGGTGACCTAAAGGATGTTGAGAAGGAAGAAGTCAAATGCTATCTGCACAGCACTGTTTGCTCAAGGAAGTTTTAACAACACTGGACAGGTGGTGTCAAAACAACGTCTTCCTTTCAGAAAAATTTTAGAGAGAAGAATTATACCAAAGAATAATCCAAACAGATTTATTTTTTCAAAAGTTCATAGACTTTTTCGTAGTGTGATTTAGAAGTGGCTTAGAAGAGTTTGAAGAAATTTGTAAGCACCTGCTTAAAAAAGCAGCCTCTCAGTTTCTCTCTACGCTGTTAGGCCCTTGTGAATACCAACCGTTTTACAGAAATTTTCCTTTCACAGGGATCCTTGCAAGATGGGAAAGAGCTATAATTCAAGTTTCTTTCTGTTTTTTGCAGATTGTATAGCACGCTATGCCCTGAAGCACAAGGTCTTTCCCCATGCACGGCTGTCCTCTCATTGCACAATACTGTCATTCTGCATTTTCTCCTAAGACACACCACTAACCAAGGGGCTTGATGGTGAGGGGTCCCATGGGTCCCTGTTCCTCCGCAAAGCTTCTAAAACCCTACAACAACGAGTGTTTGAATGAAGGTCAGAACGGCTCACTGAAACAAGCTCTGTGGGACTTTTACTAATATCAATGCTGCAGAGTAAAGGGAATGAGAGTTTAGAAATTAGTCTTTGTAGCTAAAACTAGGAATGGAAAAAACCAAATTCTCAACATGTCCTCAGTAATCTCCTTTTTATTTGTCGTCCTTATCATCACAGTATCACATTAATATGCATTCAAACATCACCAACATAAATTGCAGTGAATTAAGTTTCTTTACAGTTGTGGCCAGCTCTAAAAGGAGAATGATTACTCAACTCAATTTGCTTTTACGTTTGCCATTACAAGGCAGCTATTCCTTAGCTATTTCTTCCTATACAGTATAAATTTTGTCATTTGTCATCCAAACCATTTGGAGGAAATAAAATTGTAGTGGAGTTGTTAGTTTCACAAAATTAGCCAGTTTACTTCTCACCAGCTTTTGAATGCAAGGAAAGCATTTTTCCCCAAGTATTCAGATTAAGCAACATTTTATTTTAGGTTTATCACTGCAGTCTTCTGTAAATCTGCAGAACTAGTATGGCTATTTTCTAGAAAATTTTCAATGGATATAAAGAGCAAATCGTCATACCGCTATTGACTTTGAAATGGTACCATAAATCTATTTCATCTGCAGTCTTAATCTGGTGAAAAGAATAATCCAGTCATTTTTCCTCCAATTACTAAAGACTGCTATTGCAGATTCATTTTTCTCAATGGGATTAAGGATGAATCTAATCTCATGGAAGTCAGTGGGAGCTTTATAGCTATGATATTCATTTTGCTTTCTCAGTTATCCCAAGGACAAAACATTTACCTACAGCAGATCTAAGAATAACCTACTGTGGATTTATAGGTTATGTTGAAACTTCAAAATTTCTTAGAGCAGGTACGAGAGAAACACACAAGGAAAACTGTTAAAGGTAATATGAAGACAACGTTCACCTGTATCTCCTCCAAGGATTTCTAAGAAACAGAAACAAAATGTTACTGGCTAAGTCTGCAGGTGGCTGAACTGGCCACACAGCACCCAGCGCCTTGGGACCGGGACCAGCAAGGGTGGGACCCTCAGTGGGGCTGAGCACCAGGAAGGGCTCCACATTTGGGGGCCTGTTTTCTTGGCTTTCAGTCATTCTTAGGGCAAGAATCTTCCCATATGATTGCTCTTGCAATTTCTTCATCCTGGCTCTATGTCCGTGACTGTTGTTTTGGCTTTCTCAAAGAAAAATATTTCCACTTTCTTATCTAGGTACCTTTAGTCAGAAATTGCTAAGCTCTGTTTTCATTTTAAAGTAAGTTAAACTGCTATTTTTTCTGCTGTACTTGAAAGTTTTTTCTTCAGTTGCACATTTGAAGGCTTTAACAAACACATTCAACTCAAATATTTACATTCTAAGACCTTTGACGTAATTGTTAGATTATTTTACCTGGTCTGTTTAAGCTGCTAATTATACTTGTCACTCTACTCTTGATAAGATCCTCTTTTTCTAAAAATCTGCATATTGCCCTCAAGCATTAATTGTACTCCTTAGCTCTTTGAATTACCATTTGAACTGAACCAGGTCCTTCTCTCAATTCCCATTCTTTCCAGGATCACAAATTAAGATTGTATCTTGGACAACAGCACATGGGCATTTGGTTTAACTTTAATTGCCACCTGGGTCCATATAAATAAAATCTAGAAGCAATTGATTACTGCTGTGCAGTATCTATACAGCACATGAAAATCATTCCTCATAATAAATAATAATACCCAATAGAGGTATGGATGCATTACCTCATTTAAAATATCCATTACAGCACACATGCAAGACTTTCGGTATTTTAAAGAGGATGTTGCTCTTGGTGTAAACCCATCAAAAAACCCTCACTACTTAATTCTAAAGCTTTCAGGCAATTTATCAGTGAACACTCCTGCATCAAAAGTTGGCTTTCATTGTCATACTTTCAGATCTGCCACTACTTTAGAGTGGCTTCCAGGTCATGAACATCGATTTCAAATAAATGTATCGTATGTGAAAAAACAATAATAACTGATAAGTGAAATCTTAGCTTGCAACTCTATTCAGACAATAAAATGAACAGAGTAGGAGAAAACAGATCCAGTTGTCAGCTTCTTGATTTGCATGAAGATTTAAATGTGCACAACCAGATTTTTATATGACACACAGCAATGAAGCAGCTAATGTAGTTCAACTTTGAAAATCTGCTTATATGAATCCTTTATAAGTAACAGAATGATAGAAAGTAATATATTCTCACATTACTTTTTCTTATTCAACAAGCACACATTTCACGCTCAAATCCATGTGAGGATTAGGTTACTGGTTACAGGCAGTTTAAGAAAGTTTAGTGTTAAAACAATAAACCACAGACTCATTAATTCTACTTGCAACTTATATCATTGCCATTTTCCAAATGATAATCAACCCAGTCCTACAAATCAGACTTTGCCCAGCTACATATTCTTATAACTGAAAGACTCTGCTCCATTACCCCATCCCTTATTAATGAATCTGTTAGAAAGGAAAACTAAAAAGAATTACTTACTTGAAACAATCTCTCCCTGCTGATACACCAGTGTGCTGTAATGAATGGCACCCCCTCTTTAAACAGATCTCAGAAATAAAATGAGAAGTATCTGTTGTTCAACCAGAAAAAACAAATAGTAGCACTCAAAAGGTGTTGGTGGACTTTAAGTAGAAAACCCTGCTGGGAACTGGATAGAACTGAAGAAAGAGACACTTCAATTAATGAGTTATTTGGTTTTCCGCTGGAGGGAGAAAAAGAGGGACAGAAAATTACAAAACCCCCATATATCTCCATTCTCTACAAACCACAGAGGATGCCTGTGTGGTACTCATGTTTGGAGGTCTGGTCACTGGACACCAAAACTGTGCTGACACATTAGGTGGACAACTCAAAGCAGTCCAAAGGTCAGGACAACAGAGATGGGCCTCTTCAGCAAAGATCTAGCCCAGCCTCCCTGGAAGGGAACGGAGCCGCAGACTTGCTACGGTTGTGGCAGAGGGACTATGCTGGTTTCACTAGACAGGCAGGGTTTGACACTACTTTCTATTTTAGCAATAAGAACAACTTTGGTTTATAGAAGCACAAATTTTCATTCAAATGCTTACCATGGATGGATGTCTGCTCCCTTCCTCGTTTATCAAAGTGATAGAAAAGTGGTGACTAAATTTAAGAGGTAGGAAGTTGTTTTTCTAGAGCCAGTTTTTCACAAATGAACTGGGGAACAATGCCTGTCAAGCAGGTATCTAGCTGGATATAAAACTGTAGTCAGAGAATCACTTTATCAGTGCCAAAGTGGAAGTGTAGTGAGCTGCATTCCCTGGGTTATGTCCAAACATGGTATTACTCAATATTTTTTTCATTAGTGACCTTGATGAGTAGCGATCAAGGTTTCAAATTCACAGACATCCCCGAGCTGGGGAGGACAGCTCTGGAATTCAAAGCGAGCCTGACTAACCAGAGAGATGATCAGGGTAGGGAGAGGCAGGAAAGAAATAAGATGCAATTTCATAAAGGCAAGTGCTGCATTTTACACAGAGACAAATAATCAGCTGTGCAAACTCCAGGTGAGGGACTAGAGGCGAAGAACAGTTCAACCGGGAAGTATTTAGATAATAACATAGCACAGAAGCTACTCAAAAAAATGAAAAAAATATACTGAGATGTATGAACAAGAGTGTCAGTTGAGGGATGAGTGAAGTCCAGCAATGTTCTGCTACCAAGTAGGACAGCCTTGAGAAATTACTGTATCCAGCATAAGGCACTACATGCTGCAGTTCAAGGGGGACCGAGCAGGACTTGCTGGATGGATTCTGGAGGAGGTGAATGAGAATAACCAGCACCTCCAGAAATGTTAGCAAATATAAGAAAAAAGTTGCTACAATGGCGTTTATTTTGGCTAGGGGAAAATGGAGAGGTATGTAGTAGCTGCAGTCAAGTACATAAAACTTTTTTGCAATATGGGAGTGATCTGTTTGTGATAAAAAGAAGTAATAACAGTAAGAGAATAAGAGAGTACTCTAGAAGTTTCTCTGAATATCCAACCTTCATCTTTCTCCTCTGTGAAGCCCTGGCACAAACTCTAGAAGCTCATTAGGCAGCCTTCATGGCTGGAGATTTATGTTTTGTCACAAATGAAGCAGGTAAAGTCAGTCCTGTCTTGGAGCCGGAAGGTGAACTAAGTGACCCCTTGCAATTTCCTTTAGCCTGGCCTTCCACAACTTGGGACTAGGGCAGTCAGTTACCCGCACCATAAAAATAAGACGTTGCTTCATGAGATCCTATTTGCAATTGTAATTACAAAATTCATCGCACTTGAGCCTTTCAGAATGAAAGAAAGAATTCAAATATTAGAAGCAAACTTCAAAGAAAAAACACATATTCCCAGCTGCACAGGTCTGCCTCCCTCTTACAAATATAACCCTCCAATTAATAACGTATGCAAGTATACAAAACAAGTATAAAGAAGGAGATAAAAGAGAAAGCCACCGCTTCCTCTGATTTTCCTCTTTTCATCACACCTTTACAGGTTTAAATCAGACCTTTACATGAACCATAAATGGCTCACTGTCACTTGTGCAAGATAGACAGTGGTAGGTTAAAGTCCTCTGTATAAAATAAATATATTCCACTGTCAGCCGGCTCTAATCTCAGGGGAAGGGGATGGTGACACAAGCCATAATTTGATTTTGTCATATTTTTGAAATTGTTTAATGTTGACTTCTTTCCAACCTGCCATGCAAATAGTTACTTTCCTGTGAAGACTGAGAGGCCATTAGTCACCATGATTATGATTTAGAAAACTCTAAAAAGAAGCACTATGGGTAACAGAGTGCCCACTAGTCCAGCTAAGTGCTTATTTTGAGCACAAAACCATACTTCTCTCATAACACTTGTTCCTTCATTGTGAGCTTTAATCGATGTCACACTGACCCATGCTGGTTGGAGATGACTATGCATTACACAAATGTAATAGGTGAAAGACTAGCATGGCAGGGAATTAAGACAGAGCAGCACTGAAAACAAATTATTCCCTGACGCACACCTTCTGAAAACTGTCTAACAGAAGGCATTGTCAGTAGTGATATCCATAATGATGTGTATGACCCCATTATTCAAACTGTTTTCTGTCCTATAGGATTAAAATCTAGGTGATTTTGAAAGACACATCTACACAAGCCCTGCATCCTTTCTTTTCAAAGGAAATTGAAACAACACTCCTAGTGCAGAATTCATCTCACCATGAAAGAAATAATCCAGAGTGCCTTTTTTTTGTCTCCACCCTCTCTTAAGATTTAGACAGGTCTCAAATCTGGATTTATACAACTAAAATGACAACATTCTGTGAATTCTGTTCATATTACTGATGTAACAAACAAGTCAGTGAGACAGCTATTTAGATGTTGCACCTCCAGCTGAGCTGGTTGCTACTGTGGAGGATACAAAATAAATCCTGCTGCATTAACAAGTAAAATTTACTACTTGTGTCTTTATCAAGCACAATAACAATCATCACTTTTCTTATTCCCAGTTGATTGTGCTTGCTGGGAGATGTACTAAGGCTTGATATATAGTGTTTCATCTAAAGAGTTGCTAATTGCATATAACCTCACTTGACTTAACATCCACGGATCAATCCTTCCGTATGACTTCATCCAGGGTCTCTTCTCAGATTGTACATAATAACTACAAGGCTTGATCTCCTCAGCCATGTCTCTAGACAAGCATTTCATATCCTGAACTTCTCACTGGATGAGCATGACAGCTTCTCTGAGATTTATCACTATCTTTACTTGAGCTCCAAGTTATTGAGCAATTTAGTGCTGCACTAATTAGCACAACATTCTTGTCACCTTCCCCTACACACAAAAGCTGTTCAGTCAAATCTATCTTAGACCAAGTTTAAAAATAAGTAAAATTACAGGTAAGATGTGCAATTTAAACACAGACATCAGAGAAAATTCTTCAGTGCACCAAAGTCTCTTTTCACTACGGAGCCAGTGTAATCCAGGCTTAATTATACCTCAGCTCTCCATGGACCACAGCGTGAAGCCAGCAAGCAAGAATGCTCAGGTGACGGGAAAGGCTGCACACCTGAGGTACTAATGAACAGCACCAAACCATCAACTTCATTTTTGATGTTAGAGCTTTTTATAGGTCCTCTATCTAACAGTATACATAAAACAATAACATTATTTGCTCCAAAGATTATGGCAAGGAGAGGACGTGGTGGCAGGACACATCTATGTAAAAGCAAGCACAGCTGTCTGACCACGTGTGCCAAAACGCGCACCCTGGAGCTATAGTTTGCCTAGAGATTTATGGCACTCATTTAACAGTAATAACCTTTGCTATCTCACCTGAGAAAAGAAAAAGTTTTAAGAGTACTGCCACCAAAATGTGCACACTACTTCCAAACTTCTTGGGGGTAAGTGGTCCTGTCTATCGGGCTCCTGATGCTGTGCTGACACTGCTGTCAGAGTCACTCTAGTACAGACCCTGAAATGAGACTTAGAGACGGGGAGTTTTCACCTCATGAGTTGTTCCGCATATGAGGTGAAGGTCTATGAGGCCTTCCTGCCTGGAGCAATCACTCTCTCAACAGAACTGGCAGAATCATCAAACACTTAAAGAAATACAAATGCACTCCCACAACAGAGAAAACAAAAATAAACAAATAAAATGGAAAACAAAATATCCTGCCCAGAAACTGAAGTATCCTTGCTTCCCAGCTGCGAACAAAGACAGTCCAGAGAAGTGCTTCTACAGCTCATGTTGCAGTCAGGTATGAACTCCATTTGAAATTCAAGGCAGTCTAAAAATTTCAGCTCAGCATTTCTCACAAAGAGAATTAACAGAAAACAAATCAGTAAAAATAACTGTGCATTTATGAAAGATAAAATAATTAAGAAATTCATTACTTTCAGTGTACTCCTGATTTAATCAATAAACATGGAGAGTTATGTTTATGGCTGGACTGGCAGGAGCACTGGAATGCAAAGCAACCATACTCACTAGGGACCCACACAGGATTAATAGTCCTGCTTAACCAACAAGTATAATACAAGGTTCATTCAGACACAACTGAAATTTAAGGTTATACATGTATTTTAAGCATGGGATTAACTGCATTGCAAACATGCTTAATGCACACTAAGCATTTAAACATCTTTCTGATTCTGGACTCAAGTCTTGGGTATCAGCTGTCAAAAGTAACACAGTCAAAGTATCATAATGCTTCTTTTGGCATCAACCAAAAAAATAAATGGAAGACCATTTTAATGATTTTTCAAGAGTAGCCATATGTAAATCTGTGCAAATTCAAGCCCCTGACCCAGGCACAGAAGTTTCCATACCAGTTACAAGCCCCTTGAGCCATTCAGTCCTCCCATCACCTTTTAATTTCTGTTTACACTATCAGTTTTACTTTGCAGTAGCTCAGCTCTATAGTTTTTCATATTTTGAGCCTCTTTCATCAATTACAATTTAGTTTTCAGTTGTTTTCCAAGCTTTCTTCATTGAGTTCAACCCTCTCTGTCTAGAATCAACTGCTACATATATATGTCCCTGTGTCTGCTCTCTTCCAGAAAGTGCTTACCCATCTTCACATCAAAGCAACAAGCCTGCCCTCCAAAAGATGATAGACTCATGAACGGTTTTGAACAATTATGTATTCTATAGAGAAAGAGAATTAATTTTTATGAAATTGCACTACTTGAGCCTGCTGAATCAGTAGATTTTACAATCTCTGGAATGTAATGAAAATCAGGGATGAAGGGGGATGCTATTGGATAGCAGGGAGGGCCTCACCTCTCCAAAGAGGGAGGAAACATATTGAGAAAAGTCAATGTTTCCACAGGACGATATAAAGAACAAAGTACTCTTGTTAAAATACAGCCAGATGGGCTCTACTGAAAACTCACAGGGTCATTATGCAGAAAAAAACAAAAAACAAAAAAACAAAAAAAACCACCAAACCCCCCAAAACACCACCACCACCATCCCCCAAAAAAGCAAGCATTAGGCAACGTGTTTTAAATGCATGAAACCTTGATATAAGCCACAGATCACGGGCAAGATGTAGAAAACAGAAATCTACAGTATGTCCATTGGGAGCACCTGAAACACTTACACATGGTGACACTTGAATGATCCAGATTTCAGCTTTGCGTTAGATATTTAGCAGTGTCACACGGCAAGCCTGGCATGCAACACACGCTGTGCTCTTCAGTCATCTCTCGAGCCGAGGACGCTGGCAGAGGTCTGCTCCCTTCCCCGCGTGGGTTTTAACTGACCAGCAGTGCTCGACAGCAAGCTCCGCCTAGCACAGCGCTCCTCTCCATCCCCGCCTGGCCAAGCCTCTTTGAGGTACCGTTCCGTACCCTCCCTTCCCAGAAGCACACTAGCACAGTCCCAGTACGTGAATCGGTATGTCAGCGCGGCCCAGCAGGCTGCAGCTGTTAATCTCTGTAGTGCTGCGTAGGTTTCCTGGTTTCCCACTCTTACTCCCACGGGATTCCAACAGCATTGCCTGACATTTGGGTTTGACATGGAAAGGCCTAGACTACAGTAATACAAAGGTGAATAATAAACCTCTGCATTTTCTGCTGAGTATAATTCTGCTGAGCTGTCAGGTGGTTTGGGGCACACCAGACAGCTGGGATCCCTATGAGAATTAGACATGGGATCGACTGCTCAGGCACCTACAAAATGCATCAGGTCAAAGACACAGGCACCGTGTTACGGGAAACAGCAAAGAGCTGAACCAGGTATTTTGGCTTACAGTTGTGGAATTTAGATACTAAACTTTACCTAAATCCTGCCTTAGGCATGGAAGCGTTTCCCTGATCTAAGCCTAAGAAATGGCAAAGAATAATCTGGAATCACAACTGCTATGTGTTATAATCATGTGACATGTATACTCATATACACCATGCATACCATTCACCTATGCTACTCCATTGTCATGCCTGATAGAAATATTACAGATCTACAACTGATTTAAGGCAGTAAGAGTTCAGAATCTGATCCAGGCAATACACAGAACTGTCACTGAGGGTCACACAAACAGAGTTTTCATAAAAACCTTCACTGTGTGATGTACCCAGTAAATCACAGATGCGAGGAAGTCTGGAGTCACTCCTTCTAAAATATATATTATCTTCCTATTAGAGATAGTTCTAAACCTCACTTTTATCTCTGAAAGTCCCTGACCTCTGGCAAGTTTCAGATTCCAAATTTAGAGCAGCATCTGAATTTTGCAGCTGGTCTCTCCATTCATAATGAGCCAAGTCAAAACTGAATGCATCCAAATTAGAGGGGAGTATCAAACTCTGGACTCACATCTGAGTTGTGTAGTAGAGGCCTCTTTCTAATGCTCATCATGTACGCACAGCCATAACGTACAATTATCTTTAAAAATCATACTGATCTTTTTCACAGTAAACCCAGGTAATCCTGCACCAAACAGTTATTAGTGATATTCAATGTAAGCTATCACATATATTAGCAGTGTTAATACAAATTAATCAGTCTAAGCATCTGGCATAGCAGACACTTATGATTCATTGTAGGGTGGAGATCAGATCTGCACACAGACAAGATCTCCTTGAAGTGAATAAAAGATAAACCATCATTCCTCTACAAGTTTGTCATCTGCTTTGCTGATGCTGTTTAAAAAAAAAAAAAAAAAAAAAAAAAAAAAGGACTACTTAAAATTCTTCCATAGCGAAAAAACCAAAGTTCAGTTGCTCCTCCCATTTCTATTTGTGGCTTTCTTCTAATGTCAACTCCATCTGTCTTCCACGGGAACTTAATGTCTTTTGAATTGTCTATTTAATCACTCGCAGGTCTGTCCCCTTGTTTGGCTGTACTCTGCCCTTCATTTGTCAGCTTCAGTGTTCGCCACACGGAGCATCCTCCCTCCCCACCCCTGGAGCTTTCCTTCCTTTTCACTATAATTCCATTTTATCGGGTCACTCTTCTGTTTTCCTGAGGTTGCTTTGTTTCCACCCAATGTGACCCATTTCTGCTTGGGAGGCAAAATCTTTGTAAGCATACGCATCCCATCTGCTACCTCTCTGTTTCTATCCCTAGCTTTACACAGCATCCTGTCGCTCATCTACCTTCTGCGCTGCCCTTAGAGCCTGCTCCCCGTTCTGCTGGCACCTTTGTGTTTCTAAGACTTTTGTTTTGTTTTGGGGTTTTTTTGTGGTTTTGTTTGGGGTTTTTTGTTATGCATTTTATTTGGTTGGTTTGGTTTTCTGATTTGTTACCTGGACTAGAGAAGGACTTAATATTAGAGTAAGTTTCGCTGCCAGCAGCAGCAATTTGTTTAGTGCAGCGCTGTTGCTACACAGTGATTTACTTCATTATTTAAGAATCATTCTGCATTATTCATTTCTGTATCCAAAAAAAAAAAAAAAATATTACAAAGTGCACTCAAACTCCATTCACTCACTCATAAGCACTTATGTTGTAAGTGAATGTTACCACATGCAGCATTCTTCTCCTTTACGAATATATGGAGATTCTAAACACTCTTATTCTTCCTCTGATTACGTGTCAATAGTTGCAGAGTAGATATTCAACTCAAACATAAATCTTCATGGCTGGAACACCCTTGACATTTCTTTCTGGCTGCTACAACAGTCTACCCATGACAGTGCATTTTACAGGTACTATAGACAAAATCAACCAAACATTATCCAAAATAAGTAATCTTCCTTTGATTTTCACTACCTGCTTTATCATCCTCAGGCCTTACACTCAGTTTTAGTGTATTTCCATTTTAGGAGAAAGCAGTAATTCTATCAATAGTCTATTGGATGTGTCAGTCTTATTTTGAAACAGGTAATACTATATTCTGGAGACAATCCCTCCAGACCTCTGACTAGATAGATCTTCTTGCAAACATGGAAATCTGTGTCCCTGAAGAATGAAAGCCAGGTTTCACTATGTTTTAATCTGAGCATAGAACATGCTGGGGCATGATTTGAGGATTTCATTCAAATATATTCAGTAAAGACCAGGAATGTTTTGCAATGTTCTGCCTCTGAGTAAACAGATATGTGATGTTGACTTCTGATGGCCAACCACGAGGAAGCTAATGAAGCTACTGAAAATATCAGCTACAACTGAAACAACAGTTCTTATTTCCCCAGATCATCTTTGGGGCTTTTATGAATTTGGAGGATCAGAACCCACCCTCCAGAAATATTTACGGACTGTCCAGTTTCTATGTTGGGTGCCTCCAGAAGGGAGTTTCACATGAAACTTTGATTCAATGCATTTCAATTTGCTTGAGGTATAACATTTACCTACTTTAGTAGAATAATTGTGCCACTGCTAGTCAGAAGGAGAAGAAAAACCAATGTTACTTCTAAAACACTCCTAGGTGCCACTCTGGCACTGGGGCGGGGTGGGGGGTTGGGGGGTGGGAGGAATCCAAAAAAAAAAAAACCAAACCACAAACAACCAAACAAAAAAAAAAAAAAAAAAAAAAAAAAAAAAAAAACCAAACAAAAAAAACCCCAACAACCAACCAACCAAAAAGACCGAAAGAGCTGTCTATGCTTTGTCATTTGTGCCATCTTATTGTCAAGATGTATATGCATATATATATATGCACATACATATATGCATCTGTATTTTCTTTTACCACTTCATGAAAGACGTAGAAGTAAAATTTCTAAAATGAGTCATTCACAGAATTTGGTCATAAATTCTTGCTTTAAATCTTAAGAAAATGAAAATATTAAAGTGCTTAATACAGTTTGTTATCTTACAGTATGCTGAAGATGAGATGTACTCAGTTGTAGGCCAGCATCTCTGTACCTTTTGGCCACCAGTGCCCCTATGAACTCTAGCTCCATCACGATCTGAGAACACTGAAGACTCCAATTCTTCAGCAAAACTTTTTGATAACAGCAGTCTCATGCCGCACTTTCAGCCAGCCTGTTTTACAGATCAGCTATTCAAAGAACTGAGTTCCCATTGCAAGACTTACAGCCAGACTTTTAAAAGTACTGAAAATCCGACTTGCTGAGCTCTCTGCGAGACATGCTTATTTGTTCACGTTTGAAAATTATTACTTGGTGGAAAAATCTTCAGAGCTACCCATTTACTGTCAGAGAGCTGCCTTATTCGAACAACTTCACATATGTCTTTGGTTGACAACAGGAGTCATAAGCATAAGCTTGTTGGCTGTTTCCTGACACTGATCAGAGCTGTGTAAGGCGTACAGCAAGTAATAACATTCCAGAGAAAGGTTATTCTAAACCAAACTAATTGCTGAGCCTGACCTTCTTATATGCTTGTTTTTCAAAACTGGCTGTCCTTGAATAATTACAGTGTACCTAACTTGGCCATCTTTTCCTACCAAAGATTTTCTTTCTGATATGCATCATCCCTGGTAGCACTCAATTATTATAGAATCAATTCCAGCTTAACTATAGTTATAAGAGGTAATTAGTCAAAGGACTACAGCAATTAGAGGGCCTCTGCCTTTGCTTTCTAAAAGTCAGATGAAGAACTCTGTTTATGCTTTGCTCTCGTGCCTTTAACAGCTAAACATGTATGTTGATTCAAATTCACATATAAATAATGACATTTTTGTGGGCTTTATTGAGTGACTACAAATAAACAATCAAACAGAAAGGCATAAAAATGATTTTAAAAGTGAAATAACATGCAGTTATCTCCTATCCATCAATGGGAATGGTTTAAGGGGGTTACTCGACAATATAAGGTGGACAGTGTTGGCCTGTTACTAGAAGAAGAAAAAGCAAAGGGAAACAAAGCACTGCCAGTACAACCATTCACTTCAGCAGCACAAGCCATAAAGCCCTTCTTTGCACTAAAGTACATTAATTGTCAGACTGATTTCAGATGTAACGAGCAGTCTAACAGAAAGTCTGCATATAGTATAACCCAGAGTACAAAATTGCAAGGATGCATCTCAGCCACGTCTCAGTCAAGGCTTCAACAGATGTCCTCTTTCAGACCTTGATTTCAGCCTCTAGAAAAAAACTGCAACCCAAGACAAAGCAGTCTATATCCCAAGATAGTTGCTCACATATAGAGGTAGATAAGGGGAAGTAATGCTTCCCTTCTTCCCCGCTCTGCAACAGCTTCTCCTGTTCTTGTGATATGATGTAAGCTCTCATCCAGCTGATATTTGAATACCTAGTAACTCTTTCTGTGTCCCAACACCATTTTGTCATCCTTACTGTCATGGTTTAATCCCAAACGGTAACCGGACCACGCAGCTGACCGTTCACCCTTCCCCTCCCCGGTGGGGTGAGGAG